>VWPW01005264.1:12832-58198 GCA_013389825.1 Crypturellus undulatus | reverse complement strand
AGAAAGGAAGGGAACAGAACAAAACAGTATATTAACAAAATAACAAATCATAAATATTCATGAAAACAAGCAGTATTCTGTAGGTTGAGTCCCAATTTTGAAATGTTTGGAAACTGGATGGATTACCATATGAAAAATCATCCCCACTTGAAAAAGATCTTTCAACTGAGGCGTAAATATTTGGCACAATTCCTCAGGCAGAATCTGTAGAGTCTCCAACTGGCATTTCTGAGAATGAAGATAGGCAGCTAACAGTTACCTAAAAAATAGGAGGTGAAAGTGTCCTTAAGGTTGTTTTTCCAAGCTTAGTGACAGCAGTCAAAAAAAAAGTGAAAAAGCAGCACACAAAAGACGACTGGAAAAGCAAAAACACAGAAACTTTCCTGCCTTACACAAGTCATTGCAATACACTCCTTACAATAACACTCTCTTGCAAGAAAACAGCACAATCACTAAATACTACAGACTGAAGAAAGCTGAAACAAAGGGCACATGGAGAGATTAGAGAAAAAGCTGCAGTCTGTCTCAGGAATTCAAGAAAGATCTTTTGGCTTATTCGTCACTCATTTAAGAGTGACAATATCAACAAGAGCTATGAGGATTCAAGGATTTTGTACCTTGTTTCTCAGAATTTAAGTGCCAAGGTGCGAAGAGCTTCCTGACATTGTTTTCTATCAGATCCCATGAAATTGCCCTGAATTATCTGTTGCAGGTAAAAAGGATGGTTTCCCGCCTCAGAGCAAGTGTGGGCACTGAGTCCTCAGTCTCACAGTATACTTGCTCCCATTAAAACTTAAGCTGTTCTCTAAAACCAGACAGAGAAAAAGCCCTACACTTACTTTCATGGCCATCCTATGTTTGGTTACCAATATATGGTGCATTAAAACAAAGCAACGACACCAGGAAACAGTTCGAGGCTTCAAATGAAGGTGCAGCATCACTAGGCAGTCTATGGACAGTTGCATGGCCTGTGTTTTTGCTGTGGCACCCAACATGACTAAATAAAATCAGAAGGGACATTTCTGGCATTCATCCAAGATCTTCATAAGGGGTAAAAATATTCCTGCATCACAAAAAAAGAACCACCACCTACATCCTATACCCCAGATACAAACCTATAGTATGGTTATAAACCAACCATCAACTGCACTGCTCAAGACTACCTCTGATTTGTATACTTGTGATGGAGTCACTGAGAAGCTCACAGTGCAGTATGTTTGCAGTGACAGCAGAGCAAGAAAGGAGGCCAGCCAGTGACTCCTCCGCAGTGTGTGCGTAATTCCTCCTCAGCAGTCCCTGCAACTAACTGAAAAGGGATGGTCAGAAGCAGGGAATTGCAACAGCTTTGAACCCTGTTCTCTTGAAGATCTTGGTGATCCAGAAGGTAGCCAGAAATAACCCAACCCCACTGCAGGCCTAAGTCTCAAAGACAAAACAGGAATTCCCTATATGATCTGGCAGTGTAAGCCCTTGTTTTGTGCAGCTCACAAAGAGAACTCAGTTGAAAAGATTTGCTAGTTGACAGGTGAAGCTCCATAGCACCACTCTTGGAACCCAATTGCTAGTCTTCCACAAGTAAATGGTTGAGGCACTAGACGCCCATAACAAGTATATGAAATGCTTTGCAGTTTATAACTTGGTTACATTTGCTTTTAGTATCTGGAGATCAATGTGATCCTGTCACTGCCAAGATATGCTTTTGTTTATATGCTACAAAAATAGGCAACAATAAAGCTCTTCTTGGCTGTATACTAGATATGGTTAGGTCTTGAATATTGCAGAGAGCAGAGGTCATGGCTAGAACCATCCTTGATGAGAAAGCTGAGGATTTAAGTTAGATCAAATTAATTTGGAGTATTTGGGGGTGATGTGCTATTTGGTTTCAACTTGTTATCAAGTGCCATAAAATGTCTTGGATACAATAGCATAGATGCTGCAGACTAGGTGAGAGTCAGGGCCTGGTTTACTCTTCATATCTTGCCAACTGGTTCAATTGCACATGACAGCTGCACATAGTCACCTTGATGCACCTGACTTGTACTAACTGCAATAAAGATGTGAATAACAAAACACTACAGTAATCAATCTCATCTATTGAAGTTGATGGATAAATACCATCTCAAAAACTTCTCTTTGAATACCAGCAGCACATTTATATTTCTACCACTCATAGAAATTAAATGGCAATTTGTCCTTGCTGACTATGCTTGGTAGAAAATATTATCAAATCATTTAGCATATTGGGTAACATGTTTTGTTCTGTATTTTTCCCAAATCAAGTTCCAATTGTTACAAATCCAGATTTTACAACTGTCTTCATGGGTTTCACTAGTCCTGTGAAAGTTTTCTTACACACCCACACCCACAAATAACCATTCTATTGACAAGGTTCTTTGATCCAGATGTTCAAAAAAAATACATTAGCTTTATTAAGCTCATCTCAAGAGGCTCTTTATTCTAGGTAAAGAAATCTACAGATCACTACAACATCACTACAGCATCATTTTATTCTATCCCATTCATTCTGGATAAATAAATGTCTGCTTTGAAAATATTTTTGGGTAATTCAGTTGATGAACTAGTTACTTGAAACATTTGAGCCGCTAAACCTGAAGTTTCTCAAACTCTAATATAATTACATCCTTTTGGCACTTTAGATTAATATCCGTTTACTGATGCATTTTGGAAACTAGATTAGCCACAATTTTTTCTACAGCCATTGACCATTCTTGAGAATCTTGATATGCTTTCATTTCCACTATAACCTTAGGGCTTTTCACTTGTCTTTACTATTTTTAGAGTTTCAGATAAGTCTTTTTCTTTGTTGCAACTGATTAATGCTACAGAACCTGAAGTTCAATAAGACTTGGCTCATGCCAATTAGTTCATGTCAAAATCTCTTAAAAGTTACAGCAGAAAGTTGTATTAGAGGAATTCCCTGACTGCAGGGCTCTGATGAGGCTTTACTGTTCACTAGCACAGAAGTTTACCTCTCTTCCTTACTGCAGAGAACTGACACAGTCACATTCAGCCAGGCCAGGTCTTCCTCTGCCCATACTCAAAGTCAGCTGAGCCAAGCATCCAAGAGACACTTACATTGGCAAGGAGAGCTTCATGCTCTCCACAAGGCATCCGATTCAATAAATCCAATTCAATAAACTAGACAAAAAAAGGAAAGACAAAGAACATCAGGTTCCAGTTGATTCTTCTATATACATCAGGCAAGATATCAAGAAAGCCCTAAATGCAACTTGTATTGTTGGGCTGTAGTAAACAATGCTTTTTATAATAGCTTCTGACTGAGATATGAATGACAAAGTAATAATGAAGATTTATGTTCTGAGTTCAGCTGTCAGAGGGAACCAAAGACCTTCTTTGGCTAAGGCAGAGTGTTACAGCAAAGATTTACATCTGCAGTTTAAGCAGTTTTTTTGAGAGAAGATCCAGTTCATCCATCTCAAAGATCCATTAAAATTCCTATTAGGTCAAACAGACTTAATCAGTCGATTATGAAAAGTTACAAAGCAACTGCGCTCCTTTCAGGCAGGCAGGGTGTGTAAGATGCAGTAAGTCTATAAAAGTCCTAAGGAGGATATCAACAGCAAGGTAACTGAAGGACCGAATCTAAGCATTCTGCTTTTCTTTCCTTGGACCAGCAAGTCAAACAAAATTACAAGGGTATAAAACTAAGCATAACTGCCTCCCATATGACAGTGTCAGACAAGTTCCATGATGATTTACTTAAAAGGCTTGGAAGCCCTACATTTTATTTCCAGCTTCACTGCTGAATCTTTTAGCAGTTTGGGGCAAAACGTGTAACCTGCCTCTGCTTCTTCTTCTCTTCCTATAAGAAAAAAAAAAAAAAAAAAAAAAGCAGCCTGTTTTATTATATTTTTGTTTCTATATTTATATTTGAAATAAATCTTCACTTCCAGGGTCTCCATTCAAAAGCTGTAGTATTTGTTGCCCATGCACGAGCTACATATTCCATCCAATTACAAACTATCTTCAGAAATCTCCCTGCTATATTATCTTTGTGCACTGCATAAAGTGCAGTGCTCCTGATGTATTGAAAAGACATCAGCAACGTCAGTTGGAATCATCAGCAATCATCAGTTGGAAAAGGGATAAGCAAAAATATTTACATCTACTGATACGTTCTTTCTAAATCCATTTTTAATCATGGATTTCCAGTAAGTGACTAGCTTTCATGGCTAGACACACATAGCAACTGACAGTTGTTACAGCTGAAGAGTTGGTTAACTGCACCTGTATCTTTGTGAAACTTCATTTTGTTTGGCAGAATGCCTATAAACCTTTCTCACCTGTGGACTTACCCATTATGTTTTGCTTTGACTTTCAACTTTGAATAAGTTCCAAAATACAAAGCCACTCTGGCAGAAACTTTCTGTTGTTTTCCAAGAAACGGCCTGTAGTATACCCCCAATTAGGTTCAAGTGAAAATTAATCATCTTTCAGTCAGCCTGCAACACTTCCTGAATTTTCGATGAAACCTGAAATCATTCGAGCTCTTCTAGATTTTTTGTGAACATTTCTAGCATGCAGCTGCAGTTTTTGCCCTCAGCAGTCCCACTTCTTAACATTCAGTTCAGCTTGAATGACTATCAGTGATAAATTGAAAAGCCTATTAGGAGCATTCCAAATCTACTCCAAAGAAAGCTAATAACATAATTATTGAAAAGGTGAAATACTATTATATGTGACCTAACAAACAAGATGAAAAAGTTTACATCTTGAAGGCTCACTGAAAGCCAATGCTACCAATTACTCAGTGGCCAGTATGAAGAGTTGAAATGTTCTTTTCTCTAAAGAACAGAAGCAATTTACCACAAAACCAAGAACCACACCACTGACACACAAGAACTTACCTGAGGCTGGAGGACAGGATTAAAAAGAAATGTCACAAACACTGCTGCAGGTCAAAGGACCAGACTGGCATAGACCACCTTCCATTTATCCCTGTGGAGAGGTCTGCCCCTCAGTGACTATACAAAGGCCATGTCCCTGAGGAGAAATCTCCCCTGCTGTCCTATTAGCCTCTCATGGGGCAGTGAATCAGAGACAAAGCAGAGCTGAGCAATGAGGCACTCTCCCAAGTTTTGCACAAACCAGACTGAGCTCAGAAGAGCAAGAAAACAAGAATGTACCTTAAAACCACCCTCTGCCTCGTACTCTGTGCTGCATTACTTATGCAAGAAGCGTAAGTTGGTGTATAAAGATGTGTTATCTGCACAAGGAAAAATCAGGGCAGATACTTCTGTGACTGTCATTTTTTAATATTCTAGCTAAAATTCACACAGCATACTTCAAGAGCAAAAGAGACAGCATGAAGTGTGCTACCAGGACAAGTACTTATCTACACTATGTTTTGTTATAGAGCAGCTTATGTGTATGCCACTTATAAAAATAACACCAAAATAAAAAGTGAAGGCCTTCTGCACATTAACAATGTGAAGCCATGCCTGGGACTAAGTCTAAGAGGCTTCACAAAACTCTCTATGGGGAAACTCATAAAATTTACAGAGCAAAATATGAATATTTCATATAGGTAGTTAACATAATTGTGAAAGAGTGATATGGAGTCTATTGTTTCCCCTGGAGATGTCATTATGAGAACCCCAAGCAAAATATATATTTAAAATATTAAAAATATGCAATGTTTCAGAACATTCCAGTTCCAGCTGAAAGTAAAAATATGAAAGACATGTGAGATCATACTGAGATGCATTCATCAGATAGTGAAGCATAGGGAACACCACATGTTTTTGACTTGTTACATAGCTACAGCTTTGATATTCTAAATAGAGGACCACCTGCCTGTTTTCAGGGACAGCTCCAAGGCAATCACCACACTGGCTTTAGAGCTAGATGGAATCACCCTCTTGGAAGTGTCAGTCATTTGAATCTTGCATTTGACTCAAGCCAAATAAAAAATAAAGTTAAAAACAAAGCAGCAGGAAATGTGATACAAGAACTACCTTTCCTCACATTAAAGATTAGCACAGATTTCTTCAGTTATCAAAGCATTCAAAGTATTCCCAGCTGCAAAATGAATATTAGCCATGAGTGAAACTACAAGCAAGAGGCACACCATCTTTGAAGGCAATAATGCCAAGCAGATTTAGGGTTGAAAAACCCTTTTTGATCTCAAGTGAAACTGCTGTTGCAGTGCTTCCCCCACAACAATTTGAAAAAGACAACTGATATCTTGATACCGGGGTTTTAATAAGTGCAATACCAAACACATGAAGGAGGTTGACTGGGAGCAGTCAGCATAGGTTTACCAAGAGCAAATCATGCCTGACCAACCTGATGGCCTTCTACAATAAAGCAGTTGACCTTGTGGATGAGGAAAGAGCAACGTATAACTATGGCACATGCCCACAAGGAGACAAGATACAGAGTGGGGCTTGTCGGCCTGCAAGAGAGAACTTCAGGGCAGGGAAATAGCAGTATCCTGCCAGCACTTACACATTGATTTGCAAGAGGCAGCCAGGCCCTACACATCAGTGGAGGATGAGGGTCAATGTACATAGCCTGGAACAAGAGAAGGCCCAAAGGCACAAGAAAACTTGCCCCCATGCCCATGACGACGGTCTCACAGCTTCACTAGTTTCCCAGAGGAGTGGTGCTGTTTCTCTACATCTTCAGAGGTTCACAAGACCTGACAGGCTCAAGTCCTGAATAAGCTACTCTGAGCTCAGAGCTGACCTAGCTTGAAAGTCTCTAGTTCAAGCCCCTTTTCACAGGTTCCTTCCAGTTTAAGTTTTTTCTTTAATGATCCCAAAATTCTGAAGAGCATCAGCTTCAGTATTGCTGTTTATCAACAATAGATGCATAGCAACACTCACCATTTTTTCAACTGCAATAGCTTTAGCATTTTTAAATTTTACCTGATGGAGAAACATGCAGTATCCTGCAATATTCTTGCACTATGAGGATCCAGTTTTCAATTATCACAAGACCCAAGTAAGGTCAAACCTTTCCAAGGTAAAAATATCCTTGGAAACTAACCTTCAGAAACTGATTTTTGAAAAGATTTTTTTTTTCTTATTTTTTCCCCAATTTTTTCACGGAAAGGCCTGAAAGCTGTGAAGAGGATTCGGACTGAGTTTTTAAAAGGCTGCAGAAGTGGTAACAGAAGAATCAAGATTGAAATCTGGAGTAGCTCAGACAGCAAATATATGTTTAAATATATAGATTTTTTTAAAGGAAGATGAAGTTCTTTTAAAGCAATCCCTGAGTACCATGCAGTGATGGAGAACTGTGCAGAAACTATCATAGGATCAAGGCAGGTGTAGGTGTGTACAAAGGGAGACTTCGTATTTAGCAGTCTTTGTACTGCCAGAGAGAAAATAAGGGCATCTATTTAAAATATTTCAGGTAGGCACTCATAATGCCGACAAAAGGACATTAGTGAGGAGCAAGTTATATCACTACCAGCATTCAGTGATGCAGGTCTGATGTTAAACAACCTTTTTCCATTCCTGAACAAGGAACAATGGAGCAACAGATATACTGTTACATTTACCAAAAAAAAAAGAAGTATGAAAATTTTATAAAAGTTACTTGACATGGCACAGGCATTACTGACAGTAGCAAGCAATCTTCAGGCATACTAAGCTCTAGCAGTTCGTCTGCTTAAAGGTTTCTGTTTATCTATGCTTTATGATCCATTGTCTCGTGCATACTCCAAGCCATTATTTTTACAGAATCTCTGAAGGAAGAAAAGCCCACAAGGGAAACTACAGAATTGTTGACTCTGTATTCAGATATAATCCAAATCATGTTTCAATATGTCTGAAAGCTAAAAGGGGTTTTATTGTCTCCATTCTATGATAAGCTGAGGCAAAATAAAAATCAAGATCAGAGTGGAACATGGAGTCCCATATTTAAGATACCTGGGAGTTTCTGTGTCAGAGTACTGAGCACTGCATATCACTTCATGGCTGTATAATGAGAGCCTATCTCCTTATCCACCTCAGCAGCAACCAGATATTCAACACTTACCAAGCCAGAGTCAAGATAAAAGGCACCCTCCACAGAACACACTTACTGCAGCTTCTCAGAAGCAGCATGACAAGCATCCTGCTTGAACAGCCCTTCAATGTGCAAGGGAGCTGCAGCCTATACCACTATCTTGTCCGTGTTTACTCCCCTCAGCTGTGAAACCCTCCTCATGCAGGTGCTCACATTAAGCAATTCCCAATTCCTGCAACACTGCATAGAGCACTGCCTTCTCCATCGCAGAAGTCTCATTCCTCTCCTGAACAGACTGACACTGAAGAAAGGTGCCTTTTCAAACTGCTAAAATGGTATTGAAAAATACAGCTTTGGCCATCTTCAAAATTTTTAGAGAACTGAATGCATGATAATGCAAATCACACTTCACTACTATTTGCCAGTAGAAGTCATCATTATGTAAACTTTCCAGGTTTAAAGAGCAATAGTTTCTAACTCCTGGGACTAGCTTCCCAAAGAAACAGAAGTCTAACCTTTAAGTGACTGTAACCTATATCCTGCGCTGCCCCAAAACAACAGGCTTTGGACCTCTGAACTGCTTTTAGCCTTTGCTACATTGCCTTTCCAAGCTTGTGCACCATTCTATCATCTCATTACATAAAATACAGACAAGAGACCGAGTGATCAGTTTACTTTCCAAATACACAGAACATTTCTAAGAGAAAGTTTTGAGAGAGGAAATGTTAGAATGCAAACAAAAGGTAAAGCGTGAGTTTCGGTATATATGCATACTTTTAAAATGGGTATCAAAAATGGTTCAGTCTTAGAGATTTCAAAAAATGAAGTTGTGTTCATAGATAAAGTGTCTTCTTTTATAGCCCTCATGATTTTCTTCCCCCTTTAAGGTCTTTTTCTTGCATTATTTTCAAAGGTCTCATATCATTCTTAAGCATTCTTACTGCTTTGACAGGATTATTTTTTGCCCTGCAGCTTTAAACTTTTAGGCCACAGTCTTTCAATTGATTCCACATGGACAGACAGAACTTTATTGACTCTGGGAGATATCTCAGGGGGCAAAGCAATCCGCCCAAGCAGTTGGTTGCAGATTGGTGTGTAATATCTTATCGGTATCTAGTATAAATTAAAGGTAAAATGTCAGTGGGGAAATCACTGATCAGTAGAACCATGAAGACTCTGAAGCGCTCCGAGGGATTACAGTAAACACAGCGATTACAGTGTTAAGCCAGATGGGTCCTTTCCTACCTTGCCACTTCACAGTCAATTGATTATCTGGATTTTTTAAAAAGGCATTAACCAGCCAATATCATGTGAGCAAATTAAAAATAACATATCAAACAATGAAAATGTTATCCTATAGCATTAGTAACCAGAGTGCCCACGAAGGATAATACAGAAAATGCACTAAGTAGTGTTTGTTCACTGCCAAAAGAAAATTTGAAAAACCCTCTACAAATTAAAAATACTGTCAAATGTGCTTCTACAGACTTTGCTTTATAATACTAGCACAAAATATTTAAGTCATGAGAATCAGTTTTCAGTTCTGATTCAGCTGGCTTTAATGATCTGTTTAAGTGCTGTGGTAAATCAAGGCTTTAGTGAAGTACACCTGCACACATAGTCACTCAGCAGTTCAAGCTGCCTAAAGGGCTAAATAGCAGCACTATATGGAGATTGCCACGTCATTTATAATGCTCCTGGTAAGTTTTGTCCTTACCAGTTCAGTAGAAAGCATAACCACATACAGTTATGCCTCCAAATAGTATCCATTATCAGTGGATACTAGAAAGCAAATGCTGCCTGGAGGTTTGTGGAAGAGGTACACAGGCTGCTTTTAGATATATGTATATTGATGACTAAGGCATTTAGCAGCAATGGGCAACCTTCAGGAGATTTTGAAGTTCAGCCTGAATGACTATCCAAAGCTCTATTAAAATACTGAATTTCTTTGATGTGAAAAAGCTGAAAATCTCAGTACAAGGTTTTGAAAGCGTCAGGTTGACTTTTCCTTTCATTATATCTTTAAAGTATTTTCCCCATTTTCAATGTTTAAAAATATCTTTCCAGTCCCCAAAAGAAGGGACACAGAAGGTAAGAAGTACAATTTACATTTTAAACCGTCCAATTTGTTCTAATTAAGTGGATTTGTTATGTAATAATCATGTTACAGGGCAACAAGACTCTAACCTCATGTCTCATTGAGGAAGTGTTCAAATGAAGAGACTCTCCCTCCTCCAAAGGTTTCACAGCCTAAATTTAAGATACAAGATATCAGACACTAAATTGTTGTAACTATTAATAGTTGGAGAATGAGATTAATGAGAAAATTACTAATTAGACATTGCTGAAACGACTGAATGTAAGAAGAGAAAAGTTGGGTCAGTAACCAGAGTGTTAAAGCAGGGACTAGAAAGCCAGAGTTCACCTCTTTTCTCTGCAATTTTACAAAAGCCATTTGATTTCCTTGTCCTTCAGATCCCTGTTAAAAGAAATAGCCTTGCTTTACCTCCAATCCTCTTTTTCTCCAAGAGATTTGAGAAATGAGCCGAGACTAAGCTCTCTGGAACACAAAACACGTTTCATTTTGCCATTTAACTGTAGAGGTTCACCTTAGAAAAAGGGGTCTTAGCTGATATTAGTACAAAACAGTATATAGGCTTTATTAAATTAATTAAATTAAATGCAAATTAAAAATGTAGGAGAAGGATACGGTGGGCATTTTTAAGTATGCATTATTTGCTATTAAAAGGGAAAAATATTTCTGAGCTATTAGATTCTGTGACATACAGTAACAAGGGTCAAAAAGGAAAAGCTAACAGGAGGACCTTAGTTTCAGTCCTGAGATTTTTCAAGTGTGCAGCCATCTTTCACATCACTTAAAACATAAAGGAGGTCTCCTTTACATATAAATCATAATCACTCCACTGTACGCGTTAGGGAAAGTAATGCAAGTCTTAACCTCATACTATCAGTATACAAGAATGTTATTTTTTTCACTGCCTAAAATGAATACAAATTAATTATCCATATTTTAAGTTTCTTTTTCATGAAAATAAGTAGACTTGCAATATTAAAGAACAGATTTTCATTAAAATGGAAATACTATGGATTTTTTTTTTTGTTAACATGATGAGAACTAGAAAAATGTTTCCTGGAGCTTTCTTTTTCCATGTGCTATAAATTAATAGCTTGTATTGACCGGCAGCAGTGTCATTAAATTGAAGCCAAAGGCGGTGGTGCTACTTCCTACCAGGGCCTTCACATTCCAGCCTATACCCTTTGGCCATAGAGAGCTTTCAGCCAAAAATTCAGCGATTACAAACCCAAGAAACATTCCCCTCCTGCTATTTAACCTTTTGTCTTCCTTTTTACTTCAAAAGAACTCATCAGGAATCACACTACAACCAGCAGAAAGCATGCTGCTTCACGCACACCATTACTATGTCCTCGGGCCAGCGTGTACATTATGGTTTTTGAACTGTGAACACTTGTGTAAGGGTCAAGAAGCCAAGAGGAAAAAGTTCCACTCTAGACCACGAAAGCAAGAGAGGAAATTTTACTGTACATAGTTTAATGCTGTCAGTCAACAGCATTTCCCTTCTATACTGCTAAATGAAATATACTAAAAGTGTATTAAATCATGTAAAATCATAGAACAGATATCAGACAGAAAAGCAATCCACCACTGCCAGGTTTTACAAATAAATGTTTTTTGTTTACTGAGATATCAGTAGAAGCACATACTAAGATCCCCAATACTGGTACTGTTTCTTGCTTTACCTCTATTACCTTATTTTTAAGCACAAAAGTTTTTCCCTTCCTCCTAGACACACTGATGTACATTAAAACAAGAGACACATTTTTCCACTCCCTCCCCCTATTTTTTTTTCCTTCTCTGATAAAGTACTTTGCATCTTTAGATGGTCAAGCTTGATATTTCAATCTTTGTTTCCAGGTCAGGTTGTGTACTGCCTTGTTCTCTCCACTCCATGCTAAGTTTGGGATTCACTTCTGTTTTCCCTCAGTTGCAGAGATCAATCAACGCTCTGATAAAATTAAAGAAATAAGTAGGTAAAATTTACGGCAAGGGGGCATTTAGAAAGCATTGGGAGTCACAAATGCAAGGAAGATAGCTCCTATTTCCTCAAGAACTGCTGAAGAATAAAGGAGAAAAAGAAGAAATAAAATCCTCTTCAGAGGAACCTCAAAGAGCTCTTCCTTCTTCAAAGTGACCATTCCCTAGAATGGAAAGGTAAATTGTAAGAAAATAATGATTTTTCCATCAGTAAATCCTTTGAGTGTTTGACCATCTCCCTGATGAGCAAAGGCCTGGGGAAGTCATGAACTATTAATCCCCAGACATTTTCAAAGCTTCACTAAACAAGGTCCTGAGCAGCAGGACCAATCCTTGATGGTAGATGTGCTCTGAGCAGGAGGTTGGGACCTGATGGGCTCCCCAGTGTCAGCACATGGGATACTAGGCTTTTATGGCAATAAAGGAGCAGAAAGGAACTGTGGAAGGTGGAGCAGTCTGGATAGCGCCTGGACCCAACTACTCGCTTCACACTGCAGGAGGGTAGTCAGCCACAGGGAAAAGGGTTCTCAGACTCAAGAAAGTCCAGGTTTCACTTGGCATCTGTACCAACAAGGCTTAATGGAAGCAAGGAATAAGGATACAATAAAGGTAAATGGGTAAATGCAGTCCATCTGAGATAGACCTTTTTTTTTTTTTTTGTAGAGAGAAGCCCTGTCTTGCAAGATACTTGGGCTTCCCTGAAAACATTAACACACTAATAAAAAGTTTCAGATGTTGAAAATGATTGTGTAGATGTATGGAACATTTTTAACCACTTCTCTCATTCAAAAGTCCCCCAGAGTCTTTCATGAAAGCTAAGCAGCCATATGATAAATGGGGCTCTTGCATGGATAATTCATTAAAAAAAATAACTGGAGGTAAGAGAAAATGCTTAGTTCTTGCCAAGAAGTCACCAGTATGAGTATGTCCTTGAACCTATTCGTAAGTGACTTAAAAAAGAGAATGGACAGTAAGGTGAGAAGTTCACTAGTGCTGTCAGGATACTCAGTGGTACTACAAGGGAGGACAGGCTGCTGAACTGCAGAACAAATACATATGACAGCGATTTGTCATTAAAATGGCAGATGAAATTCAGCATAGTGAGAGAAATATGAAGTATAACCCAGCTTTACACTTAAAATCATAACTCTAAGATGACCTTTACCATTCAGGAGTAAAATCTTGATGTTGTGGCACATAGTTCCTAGAAGTCACCAGCTCAGTGCTCAGTAAGTTAAAGAAGCATTAGGAAATACTAGAAAAGGAATAGAGAGCAAAACGGAGAATATCATAATACCGCGGTAGAAATTCATCTTTCTTCCAAACTAAGTACTGTAGGCAGTTTTCCCCTCATCTCAACATGGAAGTATTAAACATAGGAAAAAAGTTCATAGAAGGGCAACAAAGATTGGTTACAAATGAGAAATGCTTGAGAAGCAAAAGTCTACGTTAGAGCAGTGGGTACTCAGCAGAGATGCAGGCTCTTCCTGCATGAGCTCTATGGAACTTTAGACAAAGTAGCTGATATTCTGATTTAAAGCAAGTGAAAGGAGGAAAGTGGAGCAAAGGAGCTTTTTACCAGAGTGGTAAGTGATTTCTTATGATCACTGCTGGAAAAGGATTGTGAGGGAAAGAAACTGACCAGGACCAGTACCACTATTTTTACCTTCTCCTAGAGTGCACTGCAATGTCATCCAAAGCGTTCTCATATCCTTTCTGATTTTTAGTCCCTGTTGGCCCACTTAGAGGTGAGATGCACAAAATTTGGAGTATTATTGAAAAGCAACTTTTACTCCTGACACATGAAATTATAATCAGCTGACTCTAAAAGAATCTTGTATACCAAAGAAAACAAGCCAAGAAATGCTTGGAAGTCATATACAGCAATTCCCCTTAATAAATACTCCATATGCATTAAAGTGCAGGTTGCTGGCTAATCTGACAGCAGGATTCAACAAGTTTAAAATCAGGTAATACACATCAACACTAAGCATTGACTATAGTTTCCTGCTTAATTAGGATTGTCTAAAGATCTCCAGAAATAGGTCCTATGCATCTTTCCAAAGTCATGGTGGATACTCCCTTCTGCCCAACTCTATCTTAGGTCAGTAAGAGGTCTGGGTAACCACCATGCAGGTCACAGCAGTGCACTAATATGCAGGAAAGCAAATCTTTCCCTTTTTTGATGGGTTCATTTTCAACAAACTAACTCCTAACACAGTTTATTTCATTTACCTACTAGAGGTTAGAAAGGAAGAGGGAAAACCAGTTAAGAGCACTGCTGCCATCCATTTGGGGGCAACAATGTTCAAATTAGCCTATTAAAGAAAGTTGTGTATGTTGTGTATATAGCATCATTCCCCAGTATCGTGAGATTTACCCCTATTATTTTAGTCTTCCAAGAGATGCATGCAACAACAGGGAAAAAAGAAAAATAGAATCAGGAAAAATGCAGTCATGGAAAATCCAATACTGTAGGCAGGATTTGCAAGTTAAAAAATTGTTGGATGCAAAACAAACATAGGAAACCTAAAGGTAATTTTTAAGTTATTACACCACTGTAATTAAAGTGTGAGCTTCTTTAATGCATGTCACACATGGGCAATTCAGAAAATTCTTTGCACAGTAGGACAGGATTCAGTGCGTAGAATTTGGAAACATTGCTTTCTGGTCTGTAGAAGTCTGATAACAGATGGAGTTTAAAGGGGTTGAGGGTTGGAAAAAGGAGAAAATTTTCGCTAAAAAAGTCATCCTGGAAGAGACAACCTGCGATCTGTGCTTATATGTGTCAGCAATATTATCTTGCTTACTATCTTACATACTAGGACAAAACTAGTGCTTCAATATGCAGCTCATTTCAGCTTACAGAAAAAAATACAGTCAGATAGAGCCTTCATCAGAAGGAAGCTACATGAACACCTGATTAAAAGCACAGTTGACTTATAGCCAGGAGATATGCCTTTGAAAGGCATCTCTCCATAACTAGTATTAATTCTGTCCTCTGGGCCAGGGTCTGTAGCACAGACCTGTTGGCTTCTGCTACTTTTTGATGACAACTTATTGATTAGAGCAGCTGTGAGCAAGCTGAAGCATGCAGCATTCTGCTAATGTATTGCAGACCCCTTGTGTAAGGCTGTCAGTCTCACACCTCTACACACCATTAGACTCAGGCTTTATGACAGAGGTCTTGCTTCTGGCAATTGTGGGAGCAGTGCAGGGACAAATCCTTTTCTGAGACCACAGAACAAGATTTGGTAGTTATTTCAGTTTTTCTCCCTCACTTTTTATTCCTTCCCCCTCTTGCTTCTACTCCCAATAATATTCCCTTGCATCATACCTACTGATTTGGTGTCCCTTTGCCTTCCATTCAATACAGATTTTAAGATTCCATTGAATTCTGTGCATTCACAAAATAGTGCACACGGATTGCAAACATAGTGTCCAGGTTTTCTAAGTATTTCATAGAACCACAGAATAGATGAGGTTGGAAGGGATCTCTGGAGATCCAGTCCAACACCCCTGCTCATCAGGATCACTTAGAGCAAGTGGCCCAGGCGGCTTCTGAGTATCTCCAAGGAAGGAGATTGCAGCTCTTGTCTTGGCAACCTGCTCCAGTGTCATCACCATCAGAGCAAAGACTTTCTTGTGCTCAGGGAGAGCTCCCTGTGTTTCAGTTGGTCTATGTTACCTCTCATGCTATTACTGGGCACCACTAACAAGAGCCTGGCTCCATCTTCTCTCCACTTCCCCTTCAGACACACATGCTGATAAAATTGCCCCTATGTCTTCTCTTCTGCAGGCTGAACAGGCCCAGCTCTCTCAGCCTCTGCTCCAAAGCCTTGAACAACCCAGTAGCCTCACACTGGAATCACTTCTGCTGGGGGACCCTCACTCTGCTGACCACACTCTTCCTAATACCAAAGCATCATCATTGGCCTTGCTGGCCATCAGGACACGTTTCTGCCTCATAGTCCATTTGTTGTCCTCCAATCCACCTCTCTGTTCACTCATCTGGCCAACATTTCCTGAGCTTGCCCATGAGGTTGCCACAGGAGAAAGCACTGAAAGCCTTACCGAGGTCAGGGTAGGTAACACCCACTGCTCCCTGCCCCATCTACACCATCCCTATCCCCCTCACCTAGGGGCATACAGGAGGCATCCCTTCTCTGTAGTTATTTCCTATGGAAATGAAACATCACATCGTTTCATCCAAATTCCACAGAGGAAAAGCTGATTTCTACTTGTTTTTGACCACAAATAAAAAACATAGCGTATATGTTTTAATATACAAAACATAGCATATATGTATTAATATACATTATAACTTCTAAGCTAAAGCATTCAGGCTAACATCAAAGTTGACTATTAGTAAATATTTTTAACCATATAATTAAGCGTTTGAGGAAAACACTTTAAAATTTCGATATGCAGCAAGTAAAAAGCTGCCCTTCTCCTCAGAGAAATATCATAGGTCACTGTTTTGAAGTTTATTCTAGATGTCAGCCACCACCAAGCGCACTCAATGGATAAAACACTGATAAGCACTGGGAATGCAGCAACCCAGAAAATATAAGTTGTGGGAAACAAGTACTGAAATCTGTTGCCATGACAACAAAACTCTAATTCCATTTCCAAGGAGAAACCAGTTCTTAGATGAAAAATAAACTGCTTTTCCACGCAAGCTAAAAAATTATGTTTAGGCTCAATAGCTCACATAGGAATTAGCATGGTCTCTACACAGACCCACTTTAAGACATGACACTTCGCTGTAAGAACTAAAAGAAAAAAAAAAGGCACAAAAACACACTGAGAGCACCTTTGCAGCTTTTTTTTTTCTCTTAAAGTCACCACTCTTCAAATGTTTCCAAAAAATAACAAACTGGTAAAGAAAAACCAACTGATTTTAAAAAACTCAAATGCATTGAAGATATTACAGAATACACTTTCTTTCAGTTTGCTCTTTGTGAATTTGACATTGCTATATAGCACACAGAACACTGTGCCCTTCTGAAACAGAAGCACTTTTTTTTTTAAAAATCAATCTGGTGTTTCGTTAACATCCATACGTCTGAGCAGGTCACAGATTTATTACACTCCCTACCTTCTGTTCTCCTAGTTAGCAACTAATACCATAACGTTCAGGGATTTAAGAGACTCGAATCATCATTTCACAGTGGCTTCTTGCACAATCCCCAATTTGGAATGAATCTGTCTTAAAAGTTCCCCTCCACTGTAATTAGAGTTACCTTTAAGTAACTTTACCAAAGCCCTTAGCACTAACCCAAATGCAGTAAGAATAGAATTAGTATTATCTTTATTGACAAGAAAAGAAAAATATCTTTGTTCCAAGATACAGAACAGAGACTTGTGTTTAGAGAGAACGTAATTTTTCTGGTTGACGCTCATAGTAGTTACCCATTGCTTTAAAGTAACACAGTGGCTTCACCTAGATGACTAATGCAATCACATTATTATTTAATGAATATATCTAACAGGCACATATTTTCTAGAAGTCAAACTCCAACCAAAACATTACTTCTCCCCCCACCTCCCACTGTGCTGGGCCTATTGAAGATTACGTTCGACTCAATGATAATAAAACATAAAATGAGAAGAATCCCCGTGGCAATGTTCACTTGGTGCCATACTTCTGTTTCTTATCTCAAAGAAGTTAAAGGCAGTAAAGAACCTCACAGACGCACAGGGGAAAAAACACACTTTCAGAGCTTGGAAGCATGATGTGCTGCTAGTGCCACTATGAATAAACAGAAATTCTACTGAAATCTCCATTTTTTCAAGATTTAAAAATGATTGATTTTTTTTTAATTCTGCTGTAGAATTGGTAGAGCTTTTCACAGGATCGCTTTTAAAAGACTGACTGCAGGCTTAGATGAATACTAGATAATGGAGATAGTCAATTCACTTTTCACATGTATTAAGATTTCTCTCGGGAATAAATGTCATAACTGCACAACATTCTACTAGTTTCAGCTACAACAGACTTGCTAACCTACTGAACCTTCATCAGGTTTTTCCTACCTCTCCTTTCCCCACAAAATTCCTTACTTCTAGCAAAATCCTGGAGCAGCAATAGTTAGCAAGTTGCTACTTTTTGCAATGCATAGCAAAAAAGCTAGATTCAAGTGCTAGGAAAAATGCAGGGGAGGATTCTCTAGTAGTATTGGAGGAGACCAGAGGCTTATTTATGAGTATAAACAACATCTAAGGATCCAGTGCGGCCCTCTGTTTATATTACAGTTCTTCCTGATTTGCACCCATCTGAGAACAGGATCTCTGTTTAGGAAGATATAGAATACCTTATATAACAGTATCAGTGCTAGCAGTACTCGTGATTTGAAAGCCAAGAGACAAAAATAAACCAAATAAAAATACTGTGGAAGACAAAGACTTCTGCCAGCTGTTTATTCCTTGTTCTCCTCTGGTTAGTGCTAAGACTCATATTTACACACTATCACCCCTCCCCCAGGCTGCCTGCGAGAACAACAGCATGTGATAGGGTTATAATCATAAGGATAGAGTAAGGTTATAATTGTAGCAACTAATAGATCTTGGTAATGAAGGATGTTGCCTGGTAGACACAGTGGTGGAGTCTCACAGAGGTTGACATGCACAACTCTCCAGCACAACACACTCGTGTTGCAAGACCAGGTATTTCAGCAAATGCCAATTCCTTCAAAATGAGCATATTTACCATAAAAGTTTTCATGTCCAAGTTAGTAATTGTTGCACAATTATTACCAATGATGCTGTAACACGGCTAACTACTTCAAGGTCCTACTTGCTGAATTACCGTTCTGACCTGAACCTTTCCTAGAGCTTCCACCTCAAGCTCTGCCCAGGTTGACATAGTCTCAAAGCTTTCTCTGGGCTGCATTTAAGTAAAAGGATGGTGCATAAAGGAGCACAAGACAGTAGAAAAACTACTTTTCCTGCTTCCCTTCCATGTTTCCCCCAGTGGCAGGTCACATCTCCCAGTGTGACTGCCAACCCTTTGGGCACAGCTGACCATGAGTTCACTGTGTGTTAATGCCACCGTGCTTCTCTGAAATCCTCTGCTAGCCACAGCTGGAGGCCAGGTCAGTCAGACACACTGCTTTGCCTGACAGGGCTGAACGGAAACACAAGGAGCTGATCCCTGGATTACTGCGGATTTACGTGGTTTGCAGGCAAAGGAGACGCTGGATAGAGTGTGCAGCTGAGGACATCTGCTGACAACTGCCCAGAATGATTCTGATGAGAGCAAAGTGGAGGGTCAATATTCCTTTTATGTGTCTATAACTATTTTGGCTTCTTAAAAGAATTCTTTTAACTCCTGTGCTGCGGTTCTTAGCTCTCCAAATCCACCTTATGGGGTGAAATTCCAAACATACCTTCTTTTCTGATTACTCAATTTGATCAAGTTTTGGAGGGTGGTTTCCCACCGGCCACCTTCCCGAAAAAGGAGATGAAGTCTAAATGAAGGAGTAAAATACCCTACCTGAAGGCGCACTTTGTAAGCAGTTGGTATTCCTCCCTCCCCTCAGAGGATATAAAACTTGCAATATGAAACAATCATTACGGTTCTGCTTTCCAGTGCTAGTTTTGCAACCCATCAGTAACAACCAAGTCTCAAAACCAAAGTGTGTTGTAACGATCTCAGTTATGATTCAAAAAGAAAGAAATCTAAAACCTGTAACTGAGGAAAAAAAAAAAAGGTCAGTATACTTGACTTAATCAGAGAGTGTTCAGAAAAGCTAGGGACAAAACACATGCTATAATGGAATAGGGAGGGAAATCTAGTTATGGATGTCTGTATTTGTCAGTGCTGCTGTCTCTGCTGAAGACGGTGATTTTGAACCAAAGCCACTACAATAAAACTCACAATAGCCAAACACTTACTGGGAACGTAGGCTGGCTCCAGTGCGAGTAGCAGCGAATGCACCTGGCAGGGCATCCCAGACCAAGCACAGGTGGGGACACAGATGTGGCCTTCTGCTGCTAGCAGCAGAACGCAACTAGCTAAACGTATCACACGCAGAACAGAGGTTTTATGATATTTATTTCAATTTCAGTCCAAATAAATCACCAAGCATGGCCCAGAACAGTACCTGCTGTCAAAGCCCAGGGATGTCCTAAGCTGGAATACCAGTAACATGCAGTTGGGGTCAAGGCAAAGCAGGAGCCTGAAACTCAGTGCAACCTCCATCAGGGTGACCAAAGGGAGGAGAGCATCTCCACAGGAGCTTGAGCACAGCCAGCAGTCAGGCAAGAAGCACATCTCAATGCAGACACATATACAGGTTGTATCCAAACACCCCTCACACATATATAAGGGAGTCTAAGAGCTAAATGTAGCAGCATCCCTAAGGAGTCATCTTTGCACTACAAGCTCCATGAACAGAAGTGCAGCTAGAAGTAGTGGGAGATGTTTCCAGTTAAGCTGTGGTCAGTCTTAACTTTAAGCCCTATATTTAAGGCTAGATACCCTCATTACAAACACAAGAAGGATGTTTTGATCAGATTTCTAAACTTGTTTCTGTCCTTGGCTCTCTTAGTTTTCAGGGTCATTTAATCAGCTTTCACTTTGATAATCAGGCCCTGCTGCTTAGCTCCAGGCCCTCGGAAGCAGGGTGAAAGGGCAGACCATGTTACCAAAACACTAAGAACTTACTAACAAAAGAGGGAGCAGAGTAGAAAAGGGATAGAATTATACAGATTTCAAGTATTGGGCAAGTCTACCACATATGTTCAATTTGACAGGAGTATTCATCCACCATTTCAAACTCAAATTAAGCAATTTTAGACAGGGAAGTTGATATAAATCTGGCTATGGAAACAGAAGGCTACATAAAGCTGTAGAGGGTTTTAGGGGGTAGCTTTGCTGTTTTAATAAAAGAAATCTAGTATATCAGCCAAATCTTTAGAAAGCTTTTAGTTTCTCAGTTACTAATCCTGTTGTGATCATGCACCCAGGTTAATGTATTAACCTGGGCACACATTAAAATTAATTTTGGATCACCATTTTAACACTTCAGAAAGCAATTTCCAACCTGAACCACCCAGAAGGACCTTGCAACATCTAATTCATAAATTTATTCATGTTTAAAGTGCAAGAGCAAGTCTTGGACTAAAGTTGCTTATAAAAAAAATTTTCACACTTTAATAGCTTGCAATTGTGCTTGCAGTGTGCTTACAATTTCGTTTTTAACAACAATTTTACCAGACTATAAAAATAGGGCCTTAATCAAAAGTATATTAACAGTTATAGCTTATACTTTTGCTTTATGCATTCTATAACTCTAAGAAAATTAAACCAAAAATTATAAATTTGATTTGTGTAAGCTATTACCTGCCTCCAAGCAGATTATTAGTCTTTTTCAGAAGTAGAAGCTACAGTTGCAAAGAGTACTTTGGTATGCCCTGTGATCTTATTAATACAGTTTTTATGACTACACTAATGTTGCATATGAATTTATTAAGTAAACCCAGCAGGCTTACAGAGCACAACAAAAAGAATACTTAACAGTACCATTTCCTGAACCTTTGTGAGCTCTCTATATGAACTCAAATGCCCTCTACTGACCAAAAATAACAAAGTGGGTTTTTTGCGGGGGAGCTTTTTTGGTGTTTTCTCGTTTGTTTGTTTTAAATGAAGGCATCATCATTCTGTTCTATTGCACGTAGTAACTCAAAAGAACTTCACAGTCCTCAGGTAATATTTTAAAGAAAAACTCACTTCCAATTACCATTAGGCAAACTCCAAAATTAACACCTTCAGGTGTTGTGGCGGGGAAGAAAGGGGCACACAAGGAGAACGAGGAGAGGAGGGGAGAGCAGGGAACAAGCTTCCTAGGTGACCTCACCGCCAGCTTTACGGATCTCGTGCAGGGGAGCTCAGCACAGTGAGCCGAGGCACTGCGAAGCCGAGCCGCTGCAGCGCTGAGGAGGGCGGCTCGCAAGCTGATCCACTCGGATTACACGCGCACCTTGCGCGACTCCTGCCCATCCGAAGGGTTTCCTTAACAGCTGCCTTGGAGGCGCTGAAGACACTTGTAGCGAGCCCTGGGGAATCCTTCTGCAGACGTTTCAAGCAGTCTCCTTCAGGATGTGCTCAGACACCTGCCTGAAGGCGGCCCAGTATCAGCAGGAGACTAAGGAATTTCATTTTACTGGAATTAGATTGCAGTAGCTTCATTGGAAGCAGTAATCTTAAGGTTAAAAGCACAGAGAGTGAACAAACTGCAGCAGGCCTGAAACTGTGATATGCCCAGTTTAACTTCACGGTATATGATTGGCTAAAATACTTTAATAAAAGCTTAATAATTATGTGTAGTGCAAATCTCGCCCTCTTCAGAGGTAATTGCTTTGGCATGGGATGGCAGTTACGAAAAACACAAATAAAACCAAACAAAACAAACAAAAAAAGACAAAAAAAAACACCAAAACAAAACAAAAAAAAAATTGCCAAACATTACCCCAAAAAAAAAACCAAATATACCAAGAAAAAAAAATTGTCAAAAAAAAAAAACACCAAAACTTTACAGTCTAGAAGTCTTTTGAGCACAAACTGACAAAAGCTGCAAGACCAAATCTATGTCTCTTCCCACTCAGGGATATAGTTCAATATTAAGGGATATAGTTTTTGTATATTTTTGTTCCAAAAAATACCTGGGATTCATCACATTACATCCTTAAATTCAAAACCCATCTTTCTCAAGTCGGTGGCAAAATTCCATTCTTTCATTAAGCCAAAATTTTGGTGTATTTTCTAACTGTTATGATGAGCTAAATGCTTACACAAATCACTTTTTATTCCATAGTTTACACTTATACAACTGCAGTGCACAACAGACTGAGATCTAAACTCATCTTGGGTTCTTATCCTCTGTTGTGAATGCATTTTTTTTATAAAGTCACTCCCACCTCTTCTTAAGCACTAGAATTTTGATTCCTACCAGTATTCATAGTTTTATTATGAAAAAATCTTAAGGAATCAACATTGGGAAAAGGAGAGTGAAGACTGTGTTTTTAGTAGCCATGGGTTGCAGTGTATTATCAAAAATAAACGGAAGAGTTTGGTACTTAGCCCACATGGAACTTCCCCCTCAGGAGGGCGACGAGTCCTCCTCTGCCTTTGAAGTCACCCCATGGCCTGGTTTCTGCTGGTCTCAGTGAAACACTAGGATAGTATCCATCTCAGAGGCATTGCCTGGGATGGAGAGATGGACATACACACAGGGAGAGAGGTGGAGGATATGAGGTAGATTATTTTTGTCTCACACAGAAGTCACTGCAATAGAACCACAAGTGGCGGAAGCCCGTCCTTCCTCCAGCACACTCAGTGAGCCTTACATTAACTCTCTTCATTTTAAGTGTTTCTCTCCTCTTTTTTTTTTGTTTTTAGTCTGCAGCCTGACAACCTGCATCTCAAACGCATGATGACCCCATAGCAAAGAAGGCCCTCACAGTCTTTTCCGATGGTACACTTTATTCTCACAACAGCTGGGCAAACACAGATAACTGCAGTGTTTTACAGGTAAGAAACCAAACTACAGAAAATAGTACAAAACCAAGCTAAATAGTACATATTCCTCTGCATCCAGATAGGAAGTTAAAAACAGTATCGTATGGGAAGATAAAGAAATTATGTTACCTAGACTTGTGTCCTTGCAATACTTTGACTATAAGCTGGTAAAACTACCTAATAAGAGTTACAGAAAACTTAATAGCTAATATTTTAATATTCTACTCTATCTGGTCGCATTTGCTGCTCTAACTGTGTTTTCTTTTCCCTCAAATCTGTGCCAGTTTTCTTTAGCATCTAAAAAGACCACAGAGAAATCCAGTATATCTTTGAGATATGGGAAAAGGAAAAGGTGCATGAGGGAACATCCTGCTAAAACAACCAGAAGGAAGGGGTAGCAAGAAGTGCACCTACACTTGCACACACTGCCCCTAAAATATGTAAGGGGTACCTGCTTCCAACTAGATTTGCTATCAGAGCAGACTAATGCTCAAGCAGGCTGGGCATGTGCTTGAGGTTTTCATTACCTTGTCCTCAGGAGCACTTCTTTGCAGATGATAGGAGCCAAGAGCACACAAATACACCAAGAGACATAATGAACCTAGGAGACAATCCAAAGATACCAGAAAGAAATTGAAGGTATGAAAATTTAGGTATGAACGAGTCAGCTGGAGGAACTCAGCACAGAGATAACCAACTAGGGAGGAATTCCTTAGAAGAGGATTGGGGATTATCCAGGGCAGCAGTAATGGTTTTTCTGTCCCTGACAGCAGTAAAAACAAATCTGCTGCATTAGAAGACAATTGTATCTTACGCTGAAAAGAAGCAGAAATCACCTCACATACATGATTTTAAGGATTCTAAATAAAATAAAAATAATGCTTTCTCAAGACATTATAATTCAATCCAAGTAAAGGGGATTTTTTCCTTTTGGGAAGAGAAGAGATAGGTTCAGGAAAAAAAAAGTTTTTCATCAAAGTGTTAATTTTAAAATACCTATAATTAGAATGTTACATTAAATCAATTAAATAAGAGTGCCCATGCATTTGCCCAACAGCTTTATACAATAACCTTATTATACCTCTTTGTGACTGTATTTTAGCAAGCAACAAAAAGTTGCAGAAAACAAATGTGGCTTTCTTTAAAGTTATCAAGTTGCTAAAATATCTGGAAATACAATATATGTAGGAGATTCCTGAAATATGCAGTAGTTTTCTTCCAGCTCCAACTTTCATGGCTTTATCCTAAGAACTTAGTGAATGGAAATGTATTTAACTGGATTGGATGCTGAGATTCTTTTGCCCCTGCGTGAATTCATCGCTCTGCCCTTGCACGTGCTAATGAATCCTAAGAGGGAAGGAAGCAGTCATGCTGCAAAGCACTGGAGGGCCTCATTTCACAGCACCAGACTTCCAGCTGTCTGCCTAAACCTGCGCTGCAAATGCAAGGAGCAGAGCAGATGATGACATGCACATGAAAAGCCAAAAAGGGAACTCACTTGGAAGCTGCTTGGGGCAGCAGCCTAGCTTGAGACTGGCTCTGAGCTGGGAAAAATAAAATAAAAGCAATTACATAATCAAGAAACACTTCAGTCTTTGGAAGCAAGTCTGAAGGGAAGGCAGTCTGGTGTGGTACAATGGTCGAGCTGGGTCCACTTATTTGTTCTGAGACTGGGGGAAGACTGTCCCATCACTGGCAACTGCTATCCCTGCTCTTCAGGGCAGGAAACTCCAGGAAAACAGGACAGCCCTATAGAGGCAATCCTCACTGGGCAGGGAGGCTGAGCAGAACTATATTTCCACTCTCTGTCCAGCCTGCAGAATCCTTAAAACAAAAGACCATGATTTTCACTAGGTCTTACCCAGCTTCTATTAAATTGTATCTTTGATTTAATTTTATTTATTTACTTTTGTGTCAGTTGTTTTTTCAGCTCTGTCTCCTCCCATCTTTTAACAGTGCCTGGGAAAAGCAAATAGACTCGAAAATCCCATGCCTGCCTTGGATGACAGGTAGACCAGGACTTGCTGCATTGCCCCTGTCTATCCCAGCTGACATTTAGGACATAAGTTAGAAACACTGGTTGGTTTCAGAGTCTTTAGGAAAAGCTTAATCAAATTTCTGAAATGGTTACTGTCATCTAAAACTCATTTTCTGAGTGAAGGAATATCTGCAGTTAGCAGTAGCTGATAAGATGTGAGGCAGATCTAGAAGCACTACAATTCTCACTACACAGCACTACACAAGTAGAATACTACACAAGTACTCTATTTTTGAGTACTCCATATTGCCAACACCCACTAATTTTATTCTGAGCTGTGCTTTATGGGGTAGTTGTCTCAAAGTCTACTTTTAGTTTCTTTGAGAGGGTTTTAGTCTTCTAGTATGGAGGAAATAACCTAGGCATACCTAGATAATCCAGGCACACCGTGAAGCTCATGAAATGCAGAAAAATTAAAAATAATTTCCATCATTTTCAGCAATTATGTATTTTGGATTCTTGAAGTAATTTCTTCTTGAAAGTCTGATAAAGTAACTGCTACAAATAATTATAAAGAAGTCCCATACAAAGTAGGTCAGAAGAGGACAATCAGCTTAAGTTACAAAACAGTGTTCATAAAAGATATACATAGTGTTCAGAGTATTCCAAGATTTCATGATCTCCCAATTCCTTCACACTGGAAGACTCTCACTTACCAGAAAAAGCATCTCATGCTGCATTTTTAAACTCACTTGAAGCACTAGATTTTAGTTTAGACTATCTGGGTTATTCACTGTAGTCCTATCACTGCTATATAGCTCCA
This sequence comes from Crypturellus undulatus, assembly GCA_013389825.1. Lineage (NCBI taxonomy): Eukaryota > Metazoa > Chordata > Aves > Tinamiformes > Tinamidae > Crypturellus > Crypturellus undulatus. Next base: position 31,797 of record VWPW01005264.1, on the reverse strand, counting down.
CATTCGCTGTATGCGGAAGAGCTGGCACAAGCTGACACTCTTTTCAGGAGGTTTTCGGCTGGACTGCCTTATATTTCCCAAGAAGCTCCTTAGGTTCTAGAAGTGCAACTTGGACTGTACCTCCAGGGGCTCCCTCAGTCTTAATTACAGCCAGGGCAGGTGTTTAAAGCCTGTGATTATTCTGTGCTATTTGGGAACAGGAGCTGCTGTCACACTCGATGCGCAAGTGTCCGGTGAATCAAGTCATCAACAGGTGCAGCTGGTGCTTGAAGCTGTGATGCTGATGAAAGAGACCCCCTGCTCTTTCCTCAGAGTGCCAGGAATCGGTTTTCCTGCTGTATGAACAGGAATGGATTTGAGTGACACTTGTGGAACCACCAGGACATACGTATGAAACTGGTAGGACCTCGTGTGGCAGTTCCGTGGTGCACTATGCTACACTGCCAGTACTATTTTGGCAATTCCACTGCAGTGTAAAGGTAAAAATCCCACATCAAAACATAAGAACACTGGAAATGCCAATTTCATATGTCACAGAAGATTAGACCATGATGTCTCGGAACACCTTCATTTAGTGAAGATTTATTGTGCCTGAACATTTGACCAAACCAACAGAATTAAAATGTTACATTGATATGAATCACTGAAACCATAGGTTTACACCAAAGTTTAATCCACTAGTAATAATTTATCAGTGTGTAAATTATCTGAGAAGCAAAGATTAAGATCAGTTGGGGGAAGGGGTTGTTTGTTTTGTTATTGTTTTTAAACACCAGCTATAAAACTGAATTCTAAACTGAGGGTCTGCCTAAGAGTACTTGGAATCTGTGTGCATATGAGAGATTCTGCCGTGAGTACATGTTTTGCAGGATTCTGGAATACATATTCCAATGACAGCTGTTACCCGATTCAGACTACCTGGAAGAACTTCATGAAAAATGGAAAAATGAACAAGAACAGCTGCAGCAGCCAAGAGGTTTTGCAGTCATGACTAACATAATGCAGCAGAACTGGCTGTATGCATTAGGGCAGCTGCCAACATCCCAACTTAGCAGGAGTGAGAGGAAAAATGAAAAGTAAATCCATTTTACATCTAATACTCTAATAATAGCAGCAAACAAAAATTGATGTTCCAATAAAGTTAAAAAGCTTGCAGTAAATTTTCACATAGAAACTTAACAGAGGAAAAAATAACCAGTTGTCTTTTTAAAGGGGTAAATTCTACGTGCATCTCTTCGTATTTCATTATGTGAGAGCCATAAAAATGTAGTCTCTGCTTTTCGTGCAGTCTTAGTTCAATAAGAGGCCAGAAAACTTTGCCACAAGCAAAGTTATTCCATCCTCTCATGTAAAAAACTCTCTCTGTATTTTCCTGTTAGTGCTGATCTGATTCAAGTTTACTTGTGCTATATGTAAGGTTGTGTTCGTTCCATGTTTAACATGATACAATTTAAAACGACTTCTCTTGCACACCAAAGCAATAGACACAAGTGAAAACTGATGGCAACTTCTTAAAAAAAAAAAAAAGTGTTTCATGTAAAACAGACATCTTCTGATCATCTATTAGTATACATATTAAAGACTATTTTGAAGTGGCAAGTAGTGTACATTTTCCATGACACTTCTTGCAAATCAAAAAAAAATACCTCTGTATGGAGGTTAGAAACAAGAGTAAACACAAGCTCCAAATCCTGCCTACACTGGAATTAATTCCCTCCATTACAGTGCTGAAGTCAGAACTGCTACTTTTAATTTAAGTTCTATGAATATGAGAAGATGTTTGTGTGTGTGTTTAAAAAAATATATCTAGAGTTAGGTTTGGATTGTAATGGGAATTATCAAAAGCAACACAAAACAAAACATAAAGTATCAGTGTTTTTCAACAGATGATCTTTGGACCATTTCTAAGGAGTTCTCCCCAACATATTTAAGTGAAGTCATCAATGGGCTAAAGTTTAGTAAGTTGTAATTTGCAGCCTCACTAGTTTTGAGAAAAGGCTACAAATTCAGAGGGTTAAAAGTTACTGTTCTGCTCACTATAAATCCTACCTAAAGGGAGAGGCAGAAAAGACCCATCCAGCTACAAGAGAGGAGGGAGGCCTTGCCTCAGTGACCACTGCTCTAACTGCCACTGCTCTCGAACATGGGTGATTTATTTTTGTCCACTACCAAATAATTTCTAACATCTGTCACAGTATTGCAACACCAGGCCACGCACATTAAAACCAGGCATTCTCAGCCTCCAGTGCAAGACTTTAGCTCTCCTCCCCATGCCCACCGGCTACAGATGGCAATTATGAATTAGAAAGCCATGGCTGACGGGATCCATATGTTTCTACACACTTTTCCCAGAAAAAAAATATGTATATATCACTCTGCCACCAAGCTCACTTGACTGCAAACATGAACTTCTTACCAAACTCTTAAATTGGGGGCAGTTTCCAGATAATTCCAGATTCCCCCAGTTTTCTCTACCAAGTCATTTCTCATAATACATCTGACTCCTACTTGGCCTTCCCTGGAAGAAGGGGTCCCCCACATCAGGTAGCAGATCAGCTACATGCAGACCATCATGCAGTTGTACTGTGAAGCTCTGATTTTCTCCTTGACATGCATTTTTGTGGACTTGCACAGCACTCATCTAACACCTTTGATAGCTGTAATGGATGGAAAATCAAAATATTACACTTGTAATATTGACCCTTGACCCTCCATCATCAACAGCTATTCACTGGAAACAAGCCAATAAGCAGAGAGCATCGGGAAATCTTCTTCTCTGCCTTTTCTTTACACGGATCAGGATATAGCTGTAATTCTTTGCTCTTATGCTTTTCCTTCCCTTTTGGGAAAAGTCAGCACAAAGGCATAACACACATCAGATACCAGCATTTACTGCCTTCCTTTTCCTCCCTTTGGGTGTTTAAGTGTTCCTCCTCATGTTAATTCATTGTGCTCTGAAGTATATATGCTACAGAGGAAGCCAAATTAGCAAGCAGTTTGAAAATAATACACAGAAATTTCCACGGCTTCCTAATTAAAGAAAACCCTGGACACCTACCCACAAAAGTAATTTTCATACTCTGCCAGTGATCAACAGTTGGAATTGCAGTATGCCCTAGAGTAATTTTCCTAGAAATTAGGGACACTGGGTTTATTACAGATGCAGCTGAGTGGAAATGAAAAGGAAGATTCAGGCAAGCAATGGATTTTAAGAGAGTCTTTTCTTCCCTATGTTTATTAATTAAATCTTATTGAAGTACATATAAAGATGTATTAATCATAGTGTTTAAGAAAAACAAATTTTAGGAACAAATTATTTAAAAGATTTCTTTAAACTCATCTCTGAATGGATTTGATTAGGGTAAAGAGAAGAAAACCTCAGTCTATTTTTCCTTCTCCACCTCCACAGATAATTGGAAGTTAAGTTTCATTTTTCAGGCCTTTAACTGACAAAAAAAGAGAAAAGAAGAATATAAGTCTAAAAATCTTGAGTGTATTTCTTTCATAATTTATCAGTCAGGAGCTCTACCTTCTGTGTTTTAACGCAGTAGAAAACATTAAAAAGGCCGTTGGGTGCCTTGAATCACCCCGATTCCAACCTATGACAGTTCTGTGCACATGTACACAAACTGAAGTAAGTTACTATTAGTAGTATGTAAGAGACGTCCCTGCAGTTTATGAAAGACCATCCAGTACAGAAAGTTGTGGGCAATACCCTGCACCGATCTCCCGGCATAGCAGGCCAGGCTGCCGCAGTGTATTTAACCAGTGAATGTTCACTCAAAATCAGAAATTTAGTATTGATGCATTTTCTCCCACTAGAGGGAGCCAAAATCTATAAATATATATTTTTAAGCCCAGATACTTCAAGTTTTTGCAAGTTTTTCCTCCTGTCTACCCTGTATTAGTGGCTACGGTCATAAAGGTAAACATGCCAATCCTGGAAAAACAAAACCTGTTATTAGAAGACAAGAGGGGGAGGTCAAAGAGCTAACCCAAACGGGTTTTGTCCTACTGCTACAAGTTTGCAGGAATTAGAGCATCTGAACCTAAAGCTTTGGTTTATAGTGGTATATTTCTATCCTATTAGCAATGAGAAAGTTTTTACATCTGATATTATCATGCTCCAGGCAACCCTCAGCACCAGAATTTCAGTGACAGGAGGTTAACCTGAACACAGGTCAATTTTTACATCATATTGCTAATACTTGAGATTGTAGTAAGGACATTTGGGATTCCTGATTTCTCCAAGAAGCAGAGGAATATATCTGAAACAAGGATTAGCACTTGCTGCTCAGAGTGCTTTAGGTTTTGGTTTCCCCTTTGGTTTTGCCTGTTCACTCTGGTGAAGGGAGGACCCGCAGCTCAGAGCGGCCACTGCGCGTTGCTGCTCCTCCTCCAGAGGAGTTCCCAAAGGAAACAGGCACTGCAAGGGAGCAGGAGCTGATCCTCCACCTGGGAACTGGTTCATCCTGAAAGTAACATGTCTTTTTTTTGGCTCCTACCCAAAAAGAAGATTACCATAACGCTGCCGGCTTCCAGGACAAGCATTAATTGCCCCATTAGAATAGCTCTGTACTCATTCCTTACTAGACTGTTACATTTCTAAGCCACATTCCCCCCAAATGTCTTTGGGCAGGGAAGGATGGGGACAAGGAGTAGGAAAGGCAACTACTTTTGGACAGCAGAGAGCAGTTCACAGATTTGCTAGTGCAGCAGATCAAAAGTGTGGTCATATTAAAGGTAATTTAAATGAAGTCTACACAGTTCCTCAAGAGCTGAAAGCAGGCCTTGCTGGCTGGATCGCATTGTATCTGTGCTTTGAAACTACAAAATCACATACATAGATTTGGAAAAAAAAAAAAGCCCTCATGTAGCTTCTGATACTGAAAACAAATCAGATAAAAAAAAAAGAGCAGATAATAGGAATTAAGAGCAGATTAAAACAGTTTAACACTTTAAAATACTTTTTAAAGTAACCTAAAGTCATGATACTAAGAACACCAAAATAGAGATGCATAATGTTAGCTTTAGTATACAAATATAAGTTCAACATAGACCCACATGAGGTTCAATTTCAAGTCCGTAACCAGTGCCTTGCACCAACAGTAGCTCCCAACAGCAGCCGCAACTCCTCGACCCCAAGGACTGGGGACTGTCATTCTGGTACTTCTATAACGCCAAAGCAAGAGCACTGCCTCTAACCCTCCCCATGTTTGTGCCGATTTCTAGCCTAGGATATCTCCATGGCACAAGAGCAAAAAGCCTCCTTGTCTCCTCCACCACCGTCACTCCCGCTGCCCAAGTCTCAGTGTAAATACAGTGCAACTGGAGATAATTTCGGAGGAAGTTGTGTCACTGAGATGTGCAGAACCTGCTGCTTGCTTTGCATAACTGAACTGTGCTTGAAAGCTCTCTAGTGATCTAATGAAACTCACACACAGAAAATAGGAAGTAGCAGCTAAGCGGTAAAGAGAGAAAGACCATCCAGTAAGTTGCATTGTAATAATCAAATTCTGCTTTGTCATTCAAGAGTCTCCCCTGTGGATAAATATATCCTCTACACTGAGCACATCTTAAAATACCATGCCTACACTTAATTTATCTGCTCGTGTCCAGCTTCTCATGTATTCTGCAAATCAGGACAAGGGGCATGTCTTACTACTTCCTCACCTTTTCAGTCTATAGATCATTTTGTGGAGTTCCTATTTCTTAGTAGGTCTGAGTCACTGATAGTTTAGAATTAGTAATATCAGAAGTAATGGTTAGATTTGTCTGTGTTTTAAGGGCAGATGTTCAGTGACAAACACTAGCAATGAGAAAGATGCTCCTCAAAGCATTACACACCCACAGATTGCTTGCTAAGACAGAGCAACACATTCGTTCGTAACCTGTGATGTCCCATCACCATGAAAGCAGCTGGACGACACTAAAGTAGCTCTTCTCATAATAGTATCTGCTGTTCTACAAACGCCTTTATGCATTGCTTGCCCTTTGCGCTAGTTAACAAACCAGCTGGGCGTAGAGCAGTGCTGGAGGTGAGCAATTAACCTGCTGAACCTCTGAAGGGCTCAGCCACACGAACAGTTGCAGTAAGCACAATTTCCTATTAATACAGTGATGTCTATAGTTCCTCAAATGTTTTTTTTCTATATAACTACAACCTAAAAATTTTTATCGTTATCATCAATATCATTATCATCCATCATAATCCATTCCTTTATCATTAAAAGGATAATAGATACATGGGTTGAAGTATTTAATGTTACAAATTAATATGGAGTATTGTTTTCAAAATATTAGTAAGTTAGCCTTAAGCTTTAAGTTGTTACTGAGTTTAAACACCCACCAGAAGACACAAATCAAGGTGATTCTACTGTGCTATTAAAACCTGTTTAACTTAGCACTGCCTATTAATTTTGACAAGTCTGGATATTTATCTGAGAAGAATGGCAAATATCAATGTCTTTCCTGTAAGGATTCATTTGAGAAAAAGTGTGCACACAGCTCTTACCAGATATTTTGTGAGTCAAGTAAATAGGAGCAAAAAGGGATTACTTCAATAAATGCAAAGCCAACATTTGTCCTCCTGTTTGCAAATTTTTTTTTATTTAATAAACCAGATACATTATCCTTTTACAGTCTTATAATCAAATTCAAAATTAGACTAGAGAGTATATAGAGATACAGTACTTTCTCCTACACAGGAATTTCAGAGCATTTTGTAAGAATTTGTAAAACTTGTTTGCATTACTACAAATAGACATAAGTGTGTTCCTTGTCTGATCAAAGGAAGGTTGAAAGAAAGAAAAGAGAAAACAAAAAACAACAACAAAAACACCTAAACACACCAACATTGAGCAGAAAACAGAATTAATGATGTGCAATGACGTCCAAAAATAGAGAATACTAATCAGGTCACCAAGACTTAACAGCAAGGGAAGGCAAACTATCCATAGCCATAAAAAGACACCCACACTCACCTTTGAGGGGCAAAGGAGCAGAGAGGAGAAAGGACTTACTGTGAAGTTTCCAGATTTCCAATTAGCAGTCAGTTGCATAAGCTTCCAAAACTCATTTACTTTGGAGGTGCAAAAATATTGAATCAGAGACACTTAAAACCAGTAAGGCACCATTCTGAAAATATAAGCTGATATTTCACATTGTAGAGGTAAGAACGCAAACTCACAGTTTCTGCACCAACTTTCACATGACTGCACCTAGGACACTCCAGCACAGACATCTTGTACCACTATTGCTACTTTATCACCAGCAATCTTCATGTCATTCCCTTATATCATTTTCTAGCTGCAGCTGGAAAGATGCTCTATTTCTAGACCAAGCATCTTGCTACACAGCCTCCAAAAATGGATCTTAAAATGCTTAAGTGAATTTAAAAGTTTCCCATTATCAGAAATCTCTTCCTTGAGCATATGTGAGACATAACCAATTTTGACCTGCTCCTTAAAGGAACCATAGAGGTGACTGCTTGTAAATTCTCTCTGCACACAATTATCAAAGTCTCAGTTACTTTTAATGCATTTCTAATCCTTACCTTGCATCCCTCTTGCTAAGACTGGAGATGCTTCAGGAACGCTCAAATCCTGCACAGAGGGTTTCCTCTCATGTAAGACTCCCATGGATAAGAGCAAGAGAAACAGCTGTTTTCTTCTTTGCAAAGAACTTTTTCCTGTCATAGAAGGTACCAGGCCCACTAACACTATTAGGGACTGATATAAATCCATTTATTTGAGGAAAGTGTGTCCAAGTTAGACACCGGCAGGAAGTTAGACAGCAGCATCAATGTAAGAAATATGTCAGTGCCAATTAAGAAAGCATCTACTTCTGAAATACCTTTTTACACAGCAAACCACCATGGCCAAAAGCCTATCCAAACAAGAACTAATTTCATATTTAGTACTCCTCCTCTTAAAAGGAGACACATTAAGAAGCATCTGTTGAAGATCATATCCTGGAAACTTTGAACCACTTCCTTCATTCTAAGGGATCAGTATTGTGCATGTTAATGTAAGCATTAACACCCAACAATTCAGAGTAGATGAGCAATCTCCGGCAATACAAAGTTTTGTTTTTCTCCCCCCCCACCGCCTACATAAGAGAGCATCTCAAACAATTCCCTAGTCCATTTCAGAGGCAGAATCCCTCGTTTTATATGAAATTTTGTGATCTGTCAAAACAACCTGTCTTTACCTTTACTAAAATAAACACAGCTCAAGTTTTAAAACCGGTATAAATAGAGCCTTTTGCCTAAAACCTGCAGCATAGGAATTGTCTCAAGTCATTAAGTAGACACTCAAAGCCTGCAGATCACCACGTCTGCAATTAACTCAAAAGTACCTCCTTAAATAAATTTCCTTTGATTTTTTATTTAGGGAAAACTGTCACTATCTGCTTCATCTTTATTACAAGTTATCAATAGTAAATTAAACATAATTAACACACTTTAACTTAGAGAAAGATGTTCCATTCACAATTTTGCCTATGAACTGTAGAAAATTATAGCCAATTTGGAGAAACCTATTCTGAACCTCATTCAGACTTTTGTGTACAGTGCAATACATGCTCAGCTAAGAACTTCACCACCAGGTTTCAGGTTAAAAATACTTTTTAGCACGATTCTTGTAGGACACAGAAGGTCTTGCAGACATGATGCGAAGTACGGAGGAGGAGGGAGGGCTCAACAGCATAGCGGCCCTCTGCCACATTAGCAACCCTGTGCTTTCATCCAGCAGCAAGCTCAGCTCATAAATTTGTTTGGTAAAGCTGAAGCACTTGTTCATGTCCATTATCTCATTTCTGTAAAGGTCTCTGTATCTGCAGTAAGACATTCACTAGTCAGATGCAGCCACTTTGACAAGCCTATAAATAGCAAATTAAAAGACAAGTGCAAACTATGGAGCAGAGAGGCCCATCCCCAGGTCAGACTACCTGCAGAAACCCTTGCAAGTCTACTGAGGGCATGAAGTTAACTCCCTTCACACTGGGATACAAATATATATATGCAGAAGTTTAAAAGTACCCAACAAGACTGGCATCCATCCTGCAACTTGCAAGTGATACACAGGCCATACTGGTTGACTTGACTACAAAGAGGATTTTCACACAAATACATGAGAAGTTGTAATACAATAGACAGATGCACCATAGGGGTGTGAATTTTAAATAAACTAAAGGCACCATTATTTTTCCTACACAATCAAGATATTTAATATTGATGACATATTTTGTTTGGTATCTATAGGCAAAGACTAAAGTTAAAAGTGCTATTAAACTTACATTACTAGGACTTACGTCAGAAATGGTCATTTTTTCCCCAGGTTAAGACATTCTTTCAGTTAAAGCTCAGTATTTTTACTGCATATACTCCAAATGTTAATCCATTTTCCCTAATCTCTTCTGAAATCAAATACAGTCTGCTTTCTCCATATATTGTAAGTCTTGGTGTTGACAGAAAGATGTGGTAAATCCCCATGTACACAAGCATCTCCTATCACAAAAATCTTTGAAAGCAGTACTTTTGAGTGAACACCTCAAGTGAGATTATATTTCATGTGCACGTATGTAACAACTATAAAAGTCACCCTGATACCATGTACATCAGCAGATAAAGAATAATAAAGAATAAATAATAAAGAATAAGCACCAATTCATTATCATAACAGGAATGGATTTATAAAATGAACACATTTTATCTGTTTCATGAAACATGAAACAGGCCCTGACTGTGCCTTCAATGAAAAGAATATATTTATATTGCCAGTTACTTCAGTGTCAAAGTACTTTTCACTATAGAAGTCTGAGAATGGAATTTCCTGAAATCACAGATTTTTGCAGTAAGGATGGGAAATCTAAACACAAAATACATATAAAAAAGCTAAAAGATTGAATTAAGACTGTCTGTATATACTTAAATCTGATAGCTGAAGTTTTGAGCTGTCAGATTCTTTTAACAATTCGGGGGCAAGATCTGGCAGAGTCGCACACTGAAATGACAACTCTACTGCTTTACAAAATGCTCCTCTGCATATTGGGTACCTACAACGTTGAATGTACTCCTGCCCCAAGAGAACGGCCAAGTGCATTCCTGCTCTGAATATAAAGCTATTCATTTCTGGGGCTTTCCTACTAGTCAGTATTACTGCATCCTCTTGTTACGTAAGAACTAAAGTTCTCTTGGTCTTTGAGGGGCCAGTTGCTCCCTCATTCCTTTTGCATTTTACTGATGCCCTAACAGAATGTATATCAAGAGCATAGTGTCCTACAGTGTAATTAACTGTTCTTAGTTTTGGTCAACAGATTCCTTGCAAAGGCTTGCCACACTCCTAGCAATTTAATAGAGCTTCCGGAGGAAGCAGAGAAGCATCTCAAAATTGGCTTCATTGTGGCCATTGGAAGGAAGCAATAATTGCTAAATGTGTTGCACAACCAACATCTTGATGCCTACATAATTCATGGCCCTCCATGAGACAAACGTCAGCCTCAACTGATCTCCTGAGCTGGGCTTGGAAAGACTATCCAGTCCCAGCCCAAGTATCATAAACCCTCTTTGAGATTCAGAGGTGCTGCTGTTATTTGGCTGTATCTCCATTTCCTGTCAGCCATCTGCAAAAAAACTTCCTGCTATCAGACTCCTGGAATATAGTCCTCAGACCACCTGCACATCTTTAGCAAGGGTACAGCCTATAACTTGAGGAGATACTGGAGTTTTGATCACCACTAATTCAACTCAGTAAACCTTGCTGCCACAAAGCTGAAGAATCAGATTGAAGGATTCAGTTTCATTGACAGGCAAGCCAACGATTCATTAGAATAGAATAAAATGATTCATTTAAGTTTGCAAAATTGAAATAGCCTGCAAGCTGAAAATTCATAATACAAATCCTCCTTAGCCACTCCAGTTTATAAGTCTGTGCAGTGTCCTAATTAGCCTATACAGCTTACATCTCGCATGAGTTCACACAACCATATTTTCTGCTCCTGCTCTCACATAATATATAAATCCTATTTTCCTATTATCTTTTAAAACTCCAGAGTCCTCCTCACCTTTTCATTCTGATGCCTTCCCCAACACAAAGCAGCAGAAAGTAAAGAGGCCAAGTGGGGCACCCTGAATTGCAGCTTACACTGGAACACAGCAGTTCAGTGCAGGTACCTAAGCTCAGATCCCTACACTCAAAACTCCCATTATCTTTTGGGTGCAAAATAAAATCCCACTATCAATAGTCTTAGAAAGAATTTCTACCCCATCTTATAGGAAGAGCCCAAGATTGAGACCTATACTTCATTGCATTAACAAAGTGTCCAGCATGAGGCCTCAAAACCTTCAGGAAGCCCTTTTGGAGCTACCTAAGCAGCATATCAACAACATAGCTAGTATCCCCAGAAAACAGTCACAGTCAGAGGGAGGTGTTGTTATGTCTTGACTACCTCTCTGCAAACTCCCTGCAGATGAAGTTTTCAGGGGGTTGTATCCTTCACCTGTTGTGTCACTTTGTGAACTCACATTTACTGTGCAACTCTGGCGTGTCTTCCTTTCCTTCATGTAACCTGGGGGATAACACTGCCTTTCAGGAATATTTTGAAGATTAGGTTTTTACTGTCTGTACGGATACCCTGAAGGAATTTATATAAGTATTATTTCCCCATCTGTTCTGGCTTTTGTATTCAAGAAGAGATATTTTGCCACTGTCTAGATCAAGTAATAGGTAAAAACCCTAATCATAACTGTCACATATAGCAATGCCCTGTAGACCTTTTCAACAGATACAGAGATCCTGTTTACTGACCTTTTAGCAACTAGAAGCATCAGTTTAAGAGGAGAAAAAAGCCAATTCCTTTGAGTTTATTTTCCCTCAGTAACAACCCTTAGCTTCGACCTGGATTTCTACCTACTCAGACTATGGTGCCCTATAGCTTGTTTAGCAGTGTAGTCTTCACAAAACTAGTCTTCTGTCAGTATTCAAATACTGGAAACATTCAGTTATTTACTGTAATCTCATTTACACCTGAAAGGGTTTGACTACTCTTTAGTATAACCAGTAATACAATCAACCAATTATACTGGCAGAGCTGGGAGGAAGACAACAAGAACAAAGGCTTAGAGTTATTCCAGGCCTTCTCTGGTATAGGTTAAGCCTAAAACAAAGTAAGCTACCACAGCCAAATGCCTTTCTGGAAGGTTTTTGAATTACAATATGCAATAGAGTATATAGCAATTAGAATATATTTTCTCCCCTCTAGCCACCATCTAAAAAACATTCTCATGCCAACGACTGTTCAAGCTAATAGGAGAGCTGTACTGGTATACTCCATTTGCAGAAACGATTCCTGGTCTGAGAAGGCAGGAGGAGGAAAAACACATTTTGGTCAAAAGAGCTTCTTGAATCTACCTCCTTTCTAAGGAAGGAGTCTACTATAGCACAGTATTACCAATATCTGTATTCACACCTGTAGGTTTTGTTTGCACAACCATTTCACTCACAAGCCTTCTCTTCTCATAGCACAATCTGATGTAGCTTACACCCCAAACTTTCACAATGCAGCTAAATTCATCTACACAAAGGCTCTTCCTACCCATCAGTTTTAAACAAATCATTACATGCTACTCTAAATAACCATGTTAGAATTTTTTGACTGATGTTACACCTCTGAAAAGAAAAAAAAAAAAGTATTCTTCCAGCATGCAGTAGAGCAACTGGAATCATGCATAGTCCTAGACTTGTTACAAGGTGTAAAGGACAACACACACTATGGCATTTAATACTCACAAAGAGCAGGCATCTTCTGGAGAGCATTATGCATCCTAATGTGGATGACCAGCAGGCTTCCAAACACAGGTTACACTGGAGCAGGGTCCACAGCTTGGGAAAGGCATTTTGGTGGGATACATCAAGCAGAGGTCAGGGCCCAAAGGGGTCCTTTTGCTGTTGAGTTCAACTTGCCAGATGCCTCTGGGCATCTGCTTCTCCAAACAGGTCAGCCCTCTATATTTAGGAGGGATGATCAGAAAAAAAGACCACTCCAAGTTCATAAAACACCAGCACAAAATAGAGAAAGTGGCCAGATGAATAGGACCAGTTCAGTATCGGCATTAGATCTCTTTCTTCAGGGTATGTGTCCCAGAAATCCTCTAATTATTCTAACACACATTCATGATGACTTAAGTCTGTATTTAGGTGTTGACAGCCTGCGATTGTTCAATGGATGTTTTAAGTAACTTTAAACCTAGATTTTATGACTTTGTTTCGCAAGCAGACACAAGATAGTCTTTCAAAGAGTTTTTCCTGTCTGTTACTAGCATTATTCTACTGGGGCTTCCTAAGGGAAAAGATACTGTTTCCAGAACAACTATTTATTCTCCTTTTACATGTTACAGCCTGTACCTGCTGCACAGTTAACTAGTCTCACCCAGTTCTCAGCTTCTCTAGATTGGCATATCTAAGATTTTGCTAGATAAAATGACGTGCTGGTATTTAGTTTATAAGCTTTTTTTTAACTAACCTTACAACTAGAAAGTAAATTTAGAAGACTTAACAACATCAGTTGTATGAATATATTCATAACTTGAGAAGAGTTAGACTATAGAAATTATATAATGATAACAAGGATAAGTTAGCCTACTAATAACAAAGATAAGTTAGTCTACTTTGAAGCCTTCAGTAATGCTGTATAGTAACTCCACTACCAGAGTTCCTCAAGACACATGCCAGCTTAAGTACAGGCTAGTTCTTCAAACACAAATCTTTACAGGGAACATGTCCATTTCAACACAGTATTTAATGCTTTTTAAAACCTTCTTTAACTTTTGTTGTTAACTAATTCAATGAATACATTATTTCACATAATTATAAACCCAAATTAATAGAAGTTACTGTTAGAACACTTAGCACTTCCTAGCACCAAAAACATGAAAAAAAAAATTAATTTAATTTTACCAAATTAAAGTGGTAAAATACTTTCTCCTGGCCCATCCAGCATCTTAACTCTTATTCATATTAAGATCACAAACATTAAATTAGCAGGTTCCTAGTAGAAATAGGACTCCCCTAATTACTGCTGTTGTTGTAACTACTGTTTCAGGAGTTGGGACAGTCCATCGCTCCAGAACACAAAGTGCAAGACAGACAAAAATAAATAAATTCAAAATAGAACAAGGACTTTCTACATTTTTTCAGATCAGAGGGTATCTTTGCTCTTCCAGACACACCAAAACTACACAAACAAAATAAAGGCTGGCAATATCATCACAGGATGAAAACAGCAGAGGCAAGCAAATGAAAACAATGTACTTGTTTCATTATCACATCTCAGAACAGAACCAAATGAACAGAAGCTCCAGAAATGGGCTGCAGAGCCTTACCGTCTTACAAATTGAGAAGTTGTTTCATAGGACATTTAATGTAAATTAAAGAATTACTACATAGAGAAGCAGCCTCAATTAAAGAAAAGAAAAAAAGGGGGGGGGGGGGGCAACAGAAGTTATAAGACTTAATTAAAACAAACAACATAAGGGAAAAGTAACAATGGTTAAAGCTACCATATACAGAGACTACTTACCGCTTGTAAGAACTATCGTATTTCTTATTTAACTCTGGCTGCTAAACTTATTTTTATCCTCATTTCTTACTTTTATCCTCAGCAACATAAGTCCTTACTGTCACCAAGTAAGTTCTGAGAAACTATTTTTTCTCCTATTATTTTCTTGCTATGGGCACAGTCTGAAACACTCTGCTTTAGTCTCTAGAGGCACCAGCTACACATCTTTATCTTCAAAACACCCAGGCCTACCACCTAAGAGAGAAACAAAAGACTTACTTCAGTCTAAGTTTATCCTTTCCATAGCTAAAGGCAGGACACTTATAAAGCACACAAGCTCTACACTCTACAGCTGCTTTTAATGCTTCCAAAAAGCCAAGCGCAATTGAGAGGCAGACCAAAAACAGTAGGAGAAAGAGAAGGGTGAACCCTTTCAGCTGTCCCCATGGACGTTAACTTTGAAGCCTCATTATAACCATTTAAATGCTAACATTTTAACTGTGTCTTCCATGGTCATCAAAACATTCAGCCCAGGTCCTGATCCAGTTTGCATGTTTAGATATTCCAGATACAGAGGCTCTCTCTGCACAGAGCAACAATTTGTAAAAAGAGTTTATTGTGCTCCATATCTGGTTTCTGGATTGTCTTGAATCATAATTGCCCTGCTCTCAGTTTAAATGTTCAATTTAATTAAAACTATGTAGTTAATTAAAGTAAATTTATGTACACATTTGTACTCATTAAAACTGTTTTATTTCATCTTAGCTTTCAAATAATCATTTACATTAAACCAAGATACGTATGTACTTTTCAAGGGGGTGCATAAATAATTTAACAAGTTTATAAATAAGTTTTGGGGAAAAAGCGCTTAGCTGGCCCAATCTAACCACATTATTTAATTAGCTACTATCGTTCTTGCATAGATGGTTTCATCCTTTTTTTCCCCATGTTTCCATGCTTGTGTTTAACAGATCTGCCTGACTTCAAAGTAAGGGCATTTAAACTAGCAAAAACTTGTGTTTTACTGTGATAATAATAATCTACAGCTGAAACTATTTAGAAGTAACTTCTGGTGAATTCTGTGTGAGACAAGACCTAAGCAAGCAGCACATTTAAAAGTCATCTATAATAAAGAAGTCCACAAGCTAAATAGATAAGAAGCTTGCCACTATTTTTAATTCCTATAAACATGAATCGAATCTTTCTCCTTTCTTCTGCTTTTTGCAATACAAATGACACAACTGTGGTTTATTCATTCCCTCCTTGCTCTTACCAACTCTGCTGTAGCAGATTCCACAGCAATTTCTAGAAAAGCAAAGATTTTTGTCACCTTTGTTTTCTGCCAAATCTTAATCTCCCTAATCCTCAGCATTGTGCAGCTGGCTGGCACATGGGGCCCCAGTGGGGAGGGGAGGATGTGAGAAGGGGGCTTGGGTGTGGTAAAAAAAAAAAAAAAAGAAAAAAAAAATCTCCTCGGAGGAGGCAAGGAGAAAGCAAGGAAGATGTTTGCAAGGTCTTTGTTGGTATATTGTACCCAGTGTGGTGATCTTTGAGCTTTCCAGGAAATGTTGGTAAATTAAGTAAAGTGTAAAAGGAGAGAAATGGAAGAACCAGGTGGGGTGAATACATGGTTTATAAAAGCAAGAAACTAATACAGGATTTAGTGTTCAGTAAAATGGTAAGGATATTTGATATACATTTCTGTGTCAAAAAAAAAGAAAAAAAAAAGAAAAAAAAGAAAAAAAAAGGCCACTTGATTTGGTGTTTACGGCTTCACTACTTAAACAGCAAACAAAACAAAAAGCTTCTTTGCCTAGAAGAGCTTCTAAATGTTAAAAAACACAGCAAGGGAAAAACGTTTTCTTTAAATATACTGTGACAACTGTGAATCATCACTAGTTGAAATGAGATGTTAAGATAAACAACCTAAAGATCTGGTCTTTAGAATGGGCTCTGTTAAATGCATAGCTGTGCACCTAACGTGGGCACTAGACTAGGTCTGGTGGAACGAGTATTTTGTTTACAGGCATAAATCCTACTCAGGAACAGCCAGAGTGTTGGGGGAAGGAGGCTGGTTTGGGGTGCTTGTTTAAGTCAGCAGCACTTTAAGCTTAAATCTTAAGCTTGTCTAGTACTGACACTGATTTCAGATAAAGTCAGCAAATGTGAAGCATCTTCATGTTTTAAAGACAAATGAAAAGGTACCTGCATGTAATTTCTGGGAAAACTATACTGACTGAAGGCTGAGAAGAGTTTAGAATACTAAGGGCTTTTGCCTGGTTGGCAAAGTGTGCTTAGTACTTTTAAGTGCTGTGCTCAGGAAGTAATTTCTCTTAGTGAACACAGGTTAGCATCTTTGCTAAAGACAGGAAGCAGAAAGACATCTCGCAGCGTTAAGTCAATCCTGGAACTTCATAAACAAGCTGAGCATCTTCTTGATCCTCACTAGAAAGCTGGTAGGTTAACCATATTGATTTGGATGAGAAAGCAATCAGTGTAGAAAATATTGGCGGAAAAGACCATTTGTAGCAGGCCGCAAGAGGAGATTCGGGTAAAGACTACATGTAAATACCTTCCTGGCAAAGGGTATTTGTGGCAGGTGCAAATACGTGTCTTACTGCTTCATTAATGTAAACAACACCACGAGCTCCATTGTGTCCATTGTGTGCGGTGCAGCTCTCCAAGGACCCTTGATATGCTGGGTTGGATGTAGAAGTAAAGAGGATTGAGGTACAAAAGGAGGCGTGTGCCACAATGGGTCATCTTCCACCCTTGACAGTGCTGCTGGTACACAGCACACACACAGATCACTCATGTGTGCTAGTGCTCATGCTGTCACGTTGTCACTGCTACTTTTGGTAGCCAAAAGAAGCTATTTGTAAATATGCTGAATACATTCAGTGCATATAGTCACGCCTTCTTACTGTATCTTACAAAATATATCCTTCTTAATAAAGTAAGGACCTAAACACTCAGGAGGGAGTGTTCAGATTTAGGGCTATAAAGAAGAACTTGCCGCACATGACTAAGCGGCAACCAGGAAAGATCTTTGCTAGCAGGATAAAACTGTTTTCTGTATATGAATTCTTACAAACCAGGAAGAAGGAGGGGAAATGAAGAAAAGGGAAGGGTGAAAAAAAGATACTCTCTCTCTGTGAATAATTAGGAACTTAAAGAGCGGAAGTTGCATCACAAAAATAGAGGAATTTAACTGACATCTGGCCACTTTGTTGACGTTTAGCTTATAGGATGGTTGATGTGAATTGCGTGAATTTTATGGCCAAGCAACTGCCATTGCAGGAGTTTATTTCAGTTTTCTCTTTGTTTAGCTCCATATCCTCCTTTTTTCCCTCAGCATTTCTGATATTTATATGAACCAGACAAAGTGCAACAGTTTTGTAAGAGAGGGAGGGTAAATTCATGTGCCTGCTTTTATTTATACCTGGGTGTGGCTGCGTTTTACTAATTCTATGGATGGAGCTGATTTTGAAGGAGTGAATTATGTAATTGGTATTAAGCAATTATGTAATATAAATATACACACACACCTATAGGAGTTTTGTAACCAACCTTAAGGAAAAACCTAAGCACATGGCCCGATATTCTCCCGTGTGGCTGAATGAAGCTCCCCGGCTCTCCAGGTGTCCCAGCCCGCCACCCGCCACGACCCGCTCCACTCCCCAATTTCTGCGTCAGGCCTGTAACACCGAGGTGAAGGGGGCAGCAGCTTTCTGTCCTTTTCCTGCTTAAAACTGGCAAACACGGGAATAAAAAGCCTTCTACCAGGGCATGAAGGGTAGTAAACGTGAGGACTGGAAAACCATCCATTGGAGTATTCAATTTTGCATGGCAGCAACTTAAGCAAAATGGTACCTCCTTGGCAGAGCACTTCAGCACCAGCTGCCTTAAAGTGGTTATTTTCCATCTGACACCCCCGAGTTTAACCTGCTGATAGTCGGGGCACCCGGTCTAGCACAGCCAGGGCGCCTCCCTGGCCCAACCGTGGTCCTTCCTGAAGGGAAGCGGCCCCGAACCGCCTTCCGCTAAACCCGGGTGCTGCTGTTCCTTATCCCAGCGCTTCTTGGCGGCGTGGGGTTCGCCAGGTAGCCCTAGGGGGAAGGAGTTCGAAGGCGTTATTTGCTCCTCCGCTGAGATTTGGGGGAGTTTTACCCGGTATTTATATACTTTCTTCTTCCCCCCTTTCCTCCCCAGGACGCCAGGCCGCCCGGCACAAGGACACGAGCAGGAAGGGCCGCGCCGGCCTCGCGCTCCCCGCACGAGAGCCCCCAACGGGCGCACACGTTACTCCTCCACCCCGCGGCGCGGCGCGGCGAGGCGCGGGTCATGGCGGCGGCGCGCGCCGCGCTGACATCACGCGCGGGGTTTCCATGGGGCGCGGAGGGGCGGGC
>VWPW01005264.1:0-12077 GCA_013389825.1 Crypturellus undulatus | reverse complement strand
CCCGGCCCCGAGCGGCGCTGCCGCAGCGGCCCCGGCTCCCCCGCGCTCGCTCCGGGCCGAGGGCGCTCTTGGAGCTCCCTCCTCCCCGGGCGGGATCGTGGCCCTGGTGCCCCGGGCGGTTTCTTGGAAATGGGGCAGCCTTTCTCTCGGCGGCGCCGGCCGGGCAAAAGCTGCGCGCCGCGCTCTGGAGAGACTCCCTGTGCGCGCGTCTCGTCTCGTGCGCGAAACGCTGCTGACCGCCCCCGTCTTATCAGGGCGTTAATAAGCTGAGCCTACATCCCGGTGTGTGCGAGGGCTGCTCCCTCCTGAAGGTCCCGTCGTGTTGTCCTGAGGCCCCTGCTGCGGGAAAGCCCTGCCGCCAGCTAGAGCACAGGCGTCACATAAATTGCCTCACCAGCCCTCGGGTGCTGAGACCAGGCTGCCTGGCCGCCTGCGGCTAGTGGCCCTGCAGAAAGGGTCACCCGTTTGGCCTCTTCAACAAGGAGGTGACGAAAGGAACATAAATGGGCTGTCTTGGGACTTGACAGCAACCAGACAAAAAGCTAGACAAGTCTTCCCTCTTCTGCATTTCATTTATTTCATTTAGTTCTCTACTTTTTTAGTATAGCTAATGAAAGTGTCTCTTTTTCTAAGTTTTTTTTTGTTGCTGTTTTTCATAGATTACAGGAAAAAGGTTTTCCTGGATGATAAGAAAGTAATGATAAAACTATCAATCATAGCAAAATAACAGCAAAAGCAATTCTTCATTTTAAATAGCCAAATGGGATAGGTACCCCCTTCTAGTGTTAGTGTGACAAGCCAGGTTGTTTTCAATGTCTCTTGGCTGCAACCAAGTATTTCAGACTGTGTCAATGTTTTCCTTTACTACTCTAGGTATTTTGGGAGAAATCTTGAATACCTGCAGAGACCAGTTGAGCAAACACATCACCTAGAAAACGCACAGAGTACCAGGAAGTGAATTCTTGACATCAACGTTGTAACCTGAGTGGACTTTTATTTACTTTTTAAACTTATAAACATTTACAATGAATGGGCACAGTGATGAAGAAAGTGTAAGAAACAGTAGTGGAGAGTCAAGGTAAGCACTCTATTGTTTCAGTCCTGCTTGACTTTGTGTTCTCCTATATTGTGTTTATTAGAAATTTTACACACAGAATATCTCTATCTTAATTTGGGGCCTAGTTAGTTAGGAGAAACAGCCAAGCTGGGTATTACAGATACCCAGTCTGCTCATTACATTCAGATTACTTCACTTAATAATCATGTATTATAACTAAAGAAAGTTGAAATAGTATTAAAACTGCATCACTGCATCTGCACATAACAGAAATAATACTGCTCTTGGGGGCAGGGCAAGGGAGAGATGGAACTGAAACAGATTGCACTGGAATGTTAAAATAACACTTGTGTCTCTAAAGCACAAGGCACACCAGTCAACACGTAATGCATGCTGAATGAGACCCTAACTGGACTATCTATAAAGCAGGAGCAGTGGGCTGTTGATTCTGGTTTCCACTATATAATACTTAATGAGGCCTCTCTCTTCTTTTGAACTGTTAAAGCTGTGTAACCAAAAGAGCATTGACTTCATATTTGTTTTCCAAAGTAAAGATGTATTCTTGCTTTTTTTTTTCCTTAAAAAAATCCATCACTCTAATGTAAAAATGAGCAGATTGGATGCTGGTATTCTGGAATATGTCCTTGATTGGAAGAGCCCAATTAAAACATTCTGTCACAAGAAGAGGATAATGAAGTTACGGGGAAATTGTAAAGTTTGAACTGTAGTGAAATTTAAAATTCTTGTTCTTAGAGCCCTGAGAATTTCAGCAAGTCTTTACTACAGTGGGCAGTTCAAATTTTAAAACTAGGAATATGATGAATGTTTCAGATCTGAAAAGGCAAGGCGATCTTGCAAATAAAGGAAGTGGTTTTGGACAAAATTTTGAGAGATGGTTGTAATCCTGCTGTCAGTCTACTCATTTTTCACTCTCCCCCTCTTTTTAATCACAGCCTGTTGAACCTGTTAGTTGATTCTAATCACCCAGAGGTCATAAAGAAAACAGAGTTTTAAGTTCTGGGGCTTTATGGGAACTGCAGGCTGGGTAGAAGAGAGAAGTTAAGTATTGTCTGAAGTGAAGAAATGCAATAAAAACATATTGGGCAGCTGCTCATATAGTGAGTGATAGGGTGGGAAGAAGGGGAGAAGACAAGTGTTTAGGTGACACTAGATGCAAATCACCAGGAAATCGGTGAACAGTAAAACCAAAGAAACCAAACCACCTTTGTGTATTTTTACGTCAAGCTTCCTGTTATACCTAGGAATACCCTAGAAAGCCACTAAACTTTGAATCCTGTGAATAATTTGAAAACTCTAATACGCAATATTTTTTGAAGTATTTTGCTTCCAATAAAGATGATACTAGTTGGCAAGCAGGTTTGGGATTTCCTCCAGTAAGTGGCACATATCCCTGATTATTTGTAAACAAACAAACCAAGCCTTGTCAGTTGAGCAGAGGAGCATGAGCAAAATAAAATAATGTAGATCAAGCTAGTTTTCTGAGTGCTTTGAGATTTAACATTAATTTGTTTGCGACAACTCTGATGACTTTACACTTCATGTGTTTTTTTTTTTTTTAATCTGTTTGTTTTTAATTGTCATTTACCTAAAGATAGTATAGGCAAAATACTTTGAGTTATGACTGCTCCTAAATACTGTTATACAAAAGCTATTAAAACAGTTAAAATCAAAAGTTTTCTAGGGGCTTCATTGAAAGTAAGTATCAGGAAGATGCTAAGTAATTTAACCTTTACAGTTGACTGTGAAGTGTGGTGCCATTCTGCATCTTCGGTGTGCTGCTGAGCACATTTTAAGTCTTTATTACCAGGTTTTGGGAAGTTTTGAACTTTTGTTTGTTTGTTATTGTTTCCTGAACTTGTATCAATCGTTACCCTTACAGTTAGATTAACAGACAGATCTTGGAGAATTTGCACATTTGCAGATTGCTGTTAGGAAACTCTGTTTTGGAAATGAATGGAGAAAGCTTTATGTTTTAAATAATGTGCCCTTTCTATCTAATTTATTTCTATTAAAATGGAAATAGTTTAATGATAGTTATCACTAAAAAGTTTGCTGACAGTGTACCTGAGTATGAGTTGCTTGTTGTTTATGTTGGGGGTGGGTTGGTTTGTTGTTTGTGAGGGGCTTTGCCTCTGAAGTTGTCCCTTAATGATTTTTACTAGGACAGGATACTAAGTCACTTGTGGCTGGAGGCAGATACTTTAAGTGGAGAAGTGAAACTGCATTTAGCCTTCAAATGGTCTGGAAATGTGAACTCTACAGAATGGAAATAGAAATCAGTAACAAAATAGTTACTATTGATAGCAAAGTATCATGACAAGGCTTTAGTGATCCCCTTCCATTCAGAATAAGAGAAGCAAAACAAGCCAAGAAAGCAGTTGGGACTTGCCACCAGGAAGAAACTGCAGAGATTAGACTTTCAAAAATAGGGAGAAAATGGACAGAGATGAATGTGGATACAGCAATGAATCTAAGTAGCAGCACTGCTGATATAGTTGGTGATAACCACAGCAAATCTTTGAAAAACACGTCACTTTAAAGAGACTTTTCAAGTGAAGTAAGGCTCTTTTCCCACTTGGTCTGTGTATATTTCCACGGCTATCACTATGGAGTGATCGTAATTGCATACAGGCTGATCTAGGGGAGCCACAACTGTTGCTTTGTTACTTTACAAATAAGTCTGGAAAATCAGGGCTGAATTTACAAAAACTCCACAGCCTCATCAACAGAGTGTTATAAGGAACACATACACATGATTTACATAAAGTATGGATTTGAGCAAAGTCTGTAGGCTGGAAACATCTTTCTCAGCAACAGGAGGGCTGGAAAAGGGACTGATCAAGAGCCTCAGTTTTTGTATATTGACCAGCACAGTGTTAGGCTAGGTAGCAGTTTTCTGTTCCCAGTGACTGGCTGTGAGGAAAATGCATTTCTGAAGCATATGGGACAAGAAATGGCCAATCTGTCGTGCTGCTGCACTCCTTTCCACCACTGAGTCTATTCACCTGGCTGATGGATAACTCGAAACACTTACCTTTATGCCGGTGCTGTGCCTGAGCTTCTATTTTGCCATGAGTGGAATAATACATCTCTTGCACTTTGACTGTGAAATAACTTGTTGTACTCTTTGGATTTTCTTTGGCTACACTGACAAGCTCTGAAGCTATAAATCTCTGTGCAAATGCCAAACCTGATGAGATTTGTAGACTGACATAAATACTATCATCTAATCTCACTATTTGATGTTTCATTTTCTGTGTAATAATTGCGATGGAGGTCTTATCTAGGTCTTTATTTATGTGAAATCACTGTCCTGGAATATTTTCAGGAGTTGTAGGTAAAATATCACAGGTACTGTTCATTTGGATAGCAAGAAAGTGTGAGCCCACAAACTTCACAGCACAGCTGTGAAAAACTGACTTTTAATAAATGTTAAGCAAGGCATTTTTGTGTAGTATTCTTGAACACATTTTGTTGTAAACTTGAATTGGAGTAAAATACATAGCAGCTAGAAGCAATAAGAAAGCTTAATGAACAGGGAAAGGTAGTTATACCTGAACTGCGTGAGCTCCAGGTAGAGCTGGGAATGCACAAGTCAAACACTGGTGTCAGTTGAATAAGAAACGGTTCCCATATGTGTGCTCTTCCTATGGTTCCTGTAGAACAAGACATAGAGCTCTTGAGCAGACCTCCCTTCTCTGTAGGTAGAAAGGGTTGTACTCAATATAGTTTATCTGGAAAAGTGACTCCCCTTTTTCCAGAAACCAGAAAGTGACAACTTGCACTAAAGACCCTTAATATTCATTACACACTTAGAAACTGGTGTCAATGAAAGAATGTAATTTCTGTGAATTTTAATTACCTTAATAGTCTCTGGATCACAGAAGATGGTTAAATAAACCCTGTTGTCAGCAGACTAGGATTTGCTGTATGAAGTCATACCTTCTACAAAACAAATGATTTGAAAACTGCTCTAGATTCCTGCTATAAAGAAATCCCAAATGGGAGTTAAAGGCTCCCCAAGCACACTTGCAGAAGTGTCCCTGTCTACTTGTTTTCGATAGATGCTTCATAAGTAATATTGATAACAGTGTAGAGAGAGGCCGGCGAGGGTATGAGAAAGAAAATACAAAAGTATACTTTTGTTAGGACAGAAAACTTCAGAAATCCGTAAAAATACTTGGTAAAGCAGTATGGCAAATGATAAAGGAAGGTAGGTGAAACTTCATATGATCAGCAAGCTTTTCACTTCTGTTAGCAGTAATCTTTTTAGTCAGTAGGTTGCCAATTTCTTGGAGGTTTTCATGTTATGGAATTGAGCAGACTGAAGTATCATGCACTGTTTTGTTCTAAATTTAAAAACCTCTTTTTGTTTTATTTCAAAGAGTTCAAAACATGCATCAAAAACAAAGTATTTGAGGCTAGTATTTTGCCCTTACCTATTTAAAGAAGGAATTCTCAATTTGGAATACATCTTTCATTCTGCATATGGCTTCTAATTTACTTACAGGAGTCATGCTGAACTTATCCAGATTGCAGTCTTCCTCTAAACTAACTTGTTTCACAGGATTTCTATTCTGTAGTACTCTTCTGAGAGTTTTTTTTTTTTTTTTAAGCTAATGCTCTTTTTGACAGCTTTAAGAGTTAAGATACAGCAATACAAATAGCATACACACAAGATCTAGCCAGACAGTTTGTCTGGTTATGTGGTTGTGGATATTGTTGTGTGTGTAAGTGGTTGTGGGGGATTAAACTCCAGCTAATAGTTGTGTTTGCTTGTGATCTGGAAGGACCTCCAGATAAAGACCTTGTTGTGTTGCTGCTGGAACCAGCTGCATACTGGGCATGGTCACATCACGCAAGAGTAGGAGACCCCCTCAGGAACCACAGATACCTCCTACATGTGAAATACTCCCAAACTTCCTTTGCCTCCTAAGATAGGTTACTCATGACTCTCAAATCAGGACTTTTACATTGTGGTTCATAGAGTCATTAAAGTTGGTAGATGATCAGTGTAATTTTCATGTATTTGCTTTGGGGCAAGTTTATAGTCCTTGCAGCAGATAATAATCTGCAGTCTTGGAAACAGAATGTATCGTTTACTGTTTTGCCAGTTATCAACCTATGTCAGGAAAATGATATTGAGTTTATGCTTTCTAATAGCTGAGGACAGGAAATACCACTTCTTGATAGCCTGAACTTTGGTGTTTGTCCTCCTTGCTTTATATCTGTGGTGACAAAAAAAGAGTTTCCTCCAACATATCTATTCAGACTAAGTAGTTCAGACGTCTTAGAAAAAGAAAAAACACTGTGGAAAAACACTTGCATTTACCTGTCTGTAGTCTTGTAGTTTTAAGAGCTTGGCATTTGTTGTTTCTACTTATTTTGGAAGGAGCTCTTCATGTGCAAGGAAGGATGTCTTTGTATTCATTTGAATATTAGGTTTATTAAAATAGCAGTTCACTCACATCAGATGCTTTTTGAAGCCCCACGGACTGTTTTTTTATTATTGATGGTGGGTTGAGCTTTTGCTTGAATTGTTAAATTTCCTGACATTTTTAAACTAGCTGATTTTTAAGGCACATTAATATAACAAATGCAGCCTAAAATCAGCACAGATAAATTGTCCTTTCCTTTTTTAAAACATGACTTAAAGGTGGCTTATGACCAAGGGAGGGATTGATCACTGAAACTGCTAAACTTTTGTAGGAGTAAATCACACAACAATTTATGATGATGGAAGGCAAGAGGAATGCTCCAGCAGACTCTTGCAGCATGGTTTGTGTAGCTTTCCATCTTGGAATTTCTCTGCCTGGTGCCTTGGATACGTTAGGTGATTATTCCTCATTATGTGTTTCTATTTAGGGACGTTTTGTTTTGTGAGGTAAACTAGTGAAGTGTAATCAAAAACTCTAGAACTAGCGACTCTGACAGAGTACTGGCTTTCAATCTGACTCATTATCAGCAGCATTTATCTCAAAGTATATCTTCTGTTGTTTCCCTGAAGCATACTCTGACTTTATTCTAGAGGTATTTATCAGGTTTTGGAATATCAACAGGTATGAACAAACTCAAAAACTACTACTTCCATCTTGCCTTTTTTGCAGAAAAATCTGAAAATAAATACTGCATTCAATGATCTCTGTAAAATTGTTCTTGAATTCAGTGAGAGCAGCCAGAAGTGGTGGTTATGAAATGCATCACTGACAAAGCTGCTAGCTGTGTCATACTTTCATACCAAATCAGGTTGCACATACGCTGCTGTACAAATGCAGCTAGTTGATTCAAGGACCAGGGCTGAGAGAGGCTCCTCTACTGAATATCCTGGAAGATCCTCTGTCACCTTTACTTTGATTTGCCCGCATACATGAAACTATACTTTTTTTATATAGCAGTCCCATCTGAGAATGTGCTCTTCGTTCTTAGTACGCACTACTGTGTGCCTGCTGCTGCAAGAGAGCCCTGTCAGCCAACTTCATCCTCACTGCAGTGGTTATTTCCTTGGTAGAGAAATAGTCCTGCTCCAGTGGCACCCTCACTTTAGTGGTACTCCTGAAACTTGACAGTGCTGTCTCATCTCACGCGCGCCTGCCTTTGTTTAGATTCTTTTCAGATGAACAAAGTACATTGTTTGTAATATATGATTTCTTATTCAAGAATACCTTTTATAAAATAATGCTTTTGTAATTTTACCCTTTTTTAAGTAAATATTTTTTGGAGCACAGGAAGTAGGCTAATATGCATTTTTGAAAGAGGGACTTAAAAAAGCAGGCATTTTGTTGGGAGTAAAAGGGTGACATGCTTAAAAGCCTTAAAAGCACTCTTTGATAGCTGATGTTAATGCTGAATATTCTCTTTCTGTGTACTTCATGTTAACAATATCTCTGTTCTGGAGCTTAACTTGTGTCCTGTTGTTTTTCATCTAGAGTTCCTATTCTAGTCTTTATAGTGCTTATAACTTATGTGGATGCTCAGTCTTTTGGAAGCCCTCAGTGAAGAAGGGAGGGGGGAACAGCAGTAAGATCACAGGATAGAGATGATTGGAAGAGGACAGCAGTGCAAGACCAGAGCAAAGGAAACCTACAAAGTGCTGTAGGGTATCTTGACAAACACAGGTGAATGGTTAACCAAGAAATATTTTGCACTGTCTGTATCTCTGATTGTATGTAGGCTGTGTATAGTCATTCTAGTAGAAAAGTTGAAGGTAGGATCCTACCTTGGATTGTCCTTGGAAATGTAGTTCCTTCAGGAAGGGTGAGGGAAGGACAGGGATGTTCCAGTTTAGGCAAGGTGCTTAAAAAGTGGATATTCCCTCCTGCATCTGAAGCAGGCTTTTTGGAAGAAGGAGCAAAAAGGATGTGGGTGCATAGGCTGATTATGTGTTAGCTAGACCCTTTTTCTTGAAATACCCCTGGTGTCTACAACAGGAAGAAAATGAGGTCCTCTTTCGCTTTTTGCTGAACTGTTTAAAATGGAAGTGTCTAAATCAAGGGAACTTACCCTCGACCCTACAGGACGAGAAGGGAGCAAGAAAAGAAGCTCTTTGCTTGCCCTCTATGTAAGAGGAAACATGAAGAACAGAGGATGATGACTGCCAGGATTAGGTAGCAGAGGTAGTTGCGATAGTATTCTGAGTCTTTGAAGGAATATTTCCAATCACCATCTTACTAGCAGTAGGGATACGATACCACAGTGAGTCTTAGCTCCAGTTCAACTGGCTAATCTTGCAGAGGTCAGTGGTGCTGCTTTCCCCAGGGCATATACATCATGCTAATGTGCATTACTCGCTGCGAGAAGCATTAGGCGAGTTATGGACCCTGCTTCAGATAGCATTTCATGCTTTTTAGGGAAGGCATTGCCAGTATACTGTGCTGCAGAAAATGCAGGAAAACACCCAAAGTCCATAGGCAAAGGAGAGCAAGAGAAAGGAAGAAGGAACTTTATAGCTGTGAGATATTTGGTTCTTTCTCCCTGCACTCATATTTTAACATCTTTAATATGGACCTTCGATTCTCCTACTTTTAATTCAAGTATACTGCCTTGCTGTCGTGAGGGATCTTGCCTTTAATAGAGTATTTTAAAAGTTAAATTTTGATGCAGTATGTAGTGCTTTCGCTTGTAGTTTGGCTAGCAGTGGTAGCTTGCAATGCTTATTACTAGAAAATATGCACTGTTTGCTTAGATTCTCTCTCCTTTTCCATTTAAAAAAAATTAAGCTAATTCTGGCGTGTCACAATACAGCTTGTTAGAGTGAGAGTTCGCTTGTCTTTCAGGTTCAAAACACGTAAACGTTCCTGAAGCTGATCCTCATTGTTTTTCCCCTGTAGCAGCTGGCTGTTACAGTATTCATTTTAGCCAGCCAAGTGAATGGCATCTGGGCTGCTAGAAATCTGTATAAACTTCTGCATCTCTATCTTTTCCTGTGAATTTCAAAACCTCTATTAGAATTTTTAAAATGCAGGCAAATGAGCTTTCTGCATTTTGGTGATGCTGCGAGGTGCTGCGCTGTAATATGAGTTCTGCACAGTATTGCTCTTAGTCATGTCAGTAATGCTCTGTGCAGAAAGAGGTAAAAGGATTAGACTGTACAGAGTTCTAAGTGTTTGGAAAAAAATTTGCAGTCTCACGATGCAGTGTGTGTACTAATATCAAAAGCAACAACAAAAAAAATCATATGAAATGTAGTCAATATATCTAATTCTGTATTGGCCTGCACCATTCTTTCTACTTTGGTGTCAGGATGAAGCTGTTCTCTTTACACACTGTATTGAAACCACAGAGGGAGTACTGTTTTGGGAGAAGGTAGAAGAGAGCAGCAATGGCAGTGTTAGAATAAGTTACTGCTGTGAAGATCCCACAGCAGCAGGCAGATGTGGTGTTAGAGGACCAAGACTGTGTTTTCAGAGTGCTGGGCTTCAGCAGCTAAAGCTCACGCTGCTGAGGTTCTTTACACTTCTATGAAAATTGCTGAAATTCTAGGCAAATGTAGGAGCACTTAAAGTGAAAATCTCAAGTTGCTTTTTCCTTTCTGCCTCATTTGCAAGGAGATGGCTTTTTACCCTTTAATGTGCCAGTAGTTTTGTGTTGTCAGTAAAATATGTGTGTTTGGTGGAGGAAGGGAATGGAGGGCTGTGTGTGCCTATTCTTCTTCCAGGAATAAGCATCTCTAGCTTATTCTGCAGCTAAGAAGTTGTCCTCTTGGAGGATGATCATCCTTCAGTTAAATCCTGCCATCCCAAGGCAGGAGGAACGTGGGACCTGCTCAAGTATTGCACGGCAGTGATTCCTTGTGTGGTAGTGACCTCCTTAACAAGTGAAGTAAACAAAAAAAGCCAAGTACAGATATGTTCTGGTGACTCAATTGACTTGAGGTAGCAAGTTGTCAGTATCAATGTTGAACAGAAATCAAAGCTGGAAGCTATTACTGCAATAACAATGGTAGTAAGGAGTCTTTAATACCCCTGTTTTTTATTATGTGTGCTGCTTAAGAGACAGGGCTAGAGTGCTGCAGACACGCTTTCTTTTTTGATTTTGGTGTGAAGGGGAAAGCAATTTTTCATTCTTCTCCTTAGAAAACATTTTTTTTACTTCTTCCAAGCATTTTTTTCCATATTTTGCCACCTTTCTTAACTTTAGAAAGTTAGAAAGTTCTGGGTTCTTACTTCCTTGTTGCCGCTTTGTTATCAGGCTGGTGATCCAGCCTGATATGCACTTTAAACTGTTCCTCATGAGAGGGTAACAAAAACAAGAAAGAAATGTTAGTGTCCAAGTTTGTGTGCATGTCATAGGGGTAGTTACCTTTGAAGGTAATTAAGGAATGTCTTTTGTTAAAAGTTTCCTTCAACTTTTGTTTGAATAGATAGTCCTGTTATGCAGTAGACACTTCAGTGTGTGTGTGGTATTGATGCAAAGTTTTTCACATAACTGCTGGCATCTCCAAATAGCTTGCTTAGAGTGTGAATATTCCATTGTATTTTCCATTATAGAACTTAAAAGTAAGTTTTGTGGGATAACAGAGGCAGAATATTTGATAGAGGGAATGGCCAAGCTAGAAACCTTGTTTTGTTTGTTTTGTGTTTTTGCTATTGTTTGTTTTGTTTTTTTTCAATTCATTTGTTACCACTTGTGTTGGTACAAAATCATTGGGAAATGGAAGATGGTAGTGCTGTGTTTTTTGAAGACTTCTTGAATGTCATGGTTTGAAAATCTTATATCAGGGTTATACTTAGTGTGAAAGAAAATTATTATTGGAAGTCACAGAATGGTTAAGGTTGGAAGGGATCTCTAGAGATCATCTAGTCCAACCTCCCCTTTCTAGCAGGGTCACCTAGAGCACGGGGCACAGGGTGGCATCCAGGCAGATTTGAAAGATCTTCAGAAAAGGAGCCTCCACAACCTCTCTGGGCTCTGATACCCTCACAGTAAAGAAGTTCTTCCTCATTTGGAGATGTTAAAAAAAAAAATGGAAAAATTGCTTTCCCTAAGCGTAGGAAAAGCAAGGACACAATCTGCACCTAGAAATATGGCAACTAGTAATTTACTTTGACACAAACTTTTTCTATACTGGTTCTTTGGATCCAGCGACCTCATGCTAAAAAGCAAAATGTGATTTTTTTTTTTTTTTTCTCCAGTGTTTAAAAAAAATGCACTTTTTAAAAATTCTTCTGTAAATGAAACATCTGTGATGTAAAATGTCCTGTATGGTCTATGTTTTACGTCGGGCTCCCCACCACTCCTGCTGTTGATTCAGATCCATTAGGCTTCGGGATTAGAGTACTGCCTTTAGGGGTTGTGAGTCTAATTTCTGCTGAAGCTTGAGCTAGAAAGTGACTTCTTGCAGTGAGAACATGTGGTAAATGGGTGCCAGGAATCCTCAGGGCTTATGCTGCTGATCATCCTGTGACCAGTGACCAGGTAGGTACAGGCGCACTGAAGTAGAGATGAAGTCAGAGCTCTTCATCTTACCTGTTTTTTTGCATGTGCTGCAGTTGCATCAAGA
>VWPW01005263.1:0-175812 GCA_013389825.1 Crypturellus undulatus | reverse complement strand
CCAATCCTTGCACCATTCTGCAACAGAAGAGTAGGATAGCCTAGATTTTTCCTACTGGATGGGCTCACTGACATTTATATGTAGTCTGCTTAAGATGAAACGTATGACTGTTATTGACAGAGAACATGGATCACAAAGTAGAGAGCACTATATTGACATCAGCGATCTGTTTGCACTACTAATGAGAAAGTTTAGCTTTTGGCACAGTTGAGCAATATAACAGATCTTCTGGTTTAGTTTAGTCTAATGCAGATGAAATTGATACAGACACTGAGTTATTACATTGATAACTGTGAAATAGCAGCTAGACTGGAATAAACAGAAATAGGTAGAGACATAAGGAATAGGGCTAAGTGTGTGAGTGAATAAAAGAAGTGTGTTCATTTGGACTTGAATTGCAGAAACATAGTGTATATACAGGTCATTGCTGTTTTTCCCAAAATCCAACATAGGCAAAAAGGTTCAGCATCCACTGCAAGGTTTAGAATTCTTTCAAAGTAGAGGTTGCAAATTCCTCAAATTCCTCAAAAGGTTTAGAATTCTTTCAAAGCAGAGGTTGCAAATTCCTCAAATTTTCTTGAAGTCAGGGTATATAAAATACTCTGAAGACAATACAAATGTTAATTTAATTCTAGATTTCATAGCTAAGCTGCAGAACATCTGCCCGGTTTGCTGGATTGCAGTTTGTGCACCACTTTTACCAGCTTTGATTAAAATAGTATTTTTTTAAAAATAGAACTTGATACACCGATGGCATTGAAGCAAAAGACAAAACTGAGTAATCACTTAGAGGTTGCTCTTGGCAGACCTGTACTTACTGCAAAATAAAATCAGGATATAGGACAATGTTTGAGAAAGAACTGGAAAAAAATGAATTTGGGAGATGTGGTCCAGGAAAAAGGTACAGGAAATCATGCAGAACACAGAAAGATAATGTTAAAAAGAGCAAACCTGAAGGATTCTCAAAGAATCTCAAGAGTTGTTAGATCCTTAAAATCCAAGTGTAAGATCCTTAAAATCCATAGTGACATTACTGTCACAGAATGGTCAGTGGGTTTATGATCTTCATCTCTGTGAGCTGTAGTGCAGACCAACTTAAAGATGTATGCAAGTGTCCTGATGCCTATCTGAATAATCAGTACACAGCTATGTATTCCAGAAGTTTTGAGTCTGGCTAGCAAAAGCCAGTATCTTTAGACAAAAATTCACTGACTAAGCCTACTTTCAGTTATTTTCTTCTGCCTGTCATTTTCCTCCTCAAAATATCTGCTCCCATGGTAGATTTACTTTAGCTCTGATATTCTCAATTTTGTTCCAGAACCAAGAGGACTTCAATCCAGAACAGATTGAGCGTGAAATGTTGGACAAGCTACCTCTTAAAAAAACTCTCCAATTCACCCTTCCTTCACCTGAGGACAACACTAAACGCTTGGCTAGAGTTCACGAGCTCATGCATTATTGTACTACTGGTGAATTGATTTTATTTTTAGTGATATTATTACTTTTTTATTGTGGCTAATGATCCTGTTATATAGCAGGAATCTGTGGACAAATGTTTTCAGTTACCTAAAACCCTGTGCAGCATTTCCCAGTTTTCAGTTTCTTGGTGGGACCTTAGCTTACCCTAAAAGTTATACTAAGTTCAGAGCTCAGTTTTATGGTCACTGTGCAAGGCTATACTAGTTTTGTGTGGATAAGAGTTCGCAGTATATCAGAACTCTTATTTATTCCATAAATACACACCATTTGGGGGGTGTGTTTTTGTTTTTATTTTTTGTTTGTTTGTTTGTTTGTTTGTTTGTTTGTACAAAAATACCATTTTAACCTTAGGACACAGAATGAATTTTCGGACACAATGCCATAAACACTGTATTTAGCAACGACCTTGTTGTGGAGAATCACATATATCTTACATGATTTTTACTAGGAAATAATAATGGTTTTCAAAATGTATTCTGTATAAGTTGCTCCCATTGCTAAGATGCTAATAGCAAAGTGCCTTTTATAGTAATCCCTTTATCTAGTCAGCAGAATATACTCACTTTATGAGCCATAAATGCTTTTACAGTTACCTTTTCTTGGAATATGGATGCAACTATGATATACACAGGGAAAAAATCATAAAAAACTGAAAAAAAAAACATTTTGGTAGTTTACTCTGTGATGACTAACTACCTGCTATGGTCCACATACAAGCAAACTTTCAATAGTATTTTCTCACAGGAAGAGTGTTTTTCTAGTACATGTGAATTATGATCAAAATATAATTCTCATAATTATTGTTCTTATATAGACAGCAATGTGTTCAATCACAAATACTGTTGCCTTTGCACTTTGCATAATTCTATGTAAACTCCCTGTAAAATTCTTCCTGAAGAGAATAAAAACCTTGATACTTCGAGAAGTTACATGACATAATAAAAGCACTAATGGAAGCCTTTTCTTGAAATATAACTTAAATACCTAGTTGGTAATCTGGTTCAGTAAAGTCTACTCAGTATTTTTAAATCAACGTCGTTGATATAAAAGTTAATAAGCCAGTGGGCGCTTCATTTAAGATGGGTTAATAGTTAGGCTTATCATTTTGCAGTTTGGACCCATCAGACTTGGAATACAGAGTCAAATGTAGCACTCATAATTTGACCCAATAGCATTAAGGAAATCAGCTTTTGTAGAATTGCCAAGAACAATAAGCTTACATAGTCTTATATTTATCTTCTCCTGAATCATAAGGATATTTTCAGTGAATTATTATGATTCTTCTATAGAATTTACCAGTTGGGAAGTAGAAAGAGCCTTCAAAGTGTTTACTTTTGAAAGCCTGAGGCTGACTGAGACGAGTGACTCTGGTCTCCTGGAGAGCTGTGGGACCATGGCCAGAAGTGAATCTGAAATGTCTTATATACCCTGGGATAATCCAGCTGGGTTTGCAAGACAGCTGAGACAACTCTTCCTTGTGGAAAAGAAGCTTAATGGGAAATCTTCAAGAGGCTCTGGTAAAAAACTCTCCATTTACGTTACTCCTGAA
The DNA here is from genome assembly GCA_013389825.1 of Crypturellus undulatus. NCBI lineage: Eukaryota > Metazoa > Chordata > Aves > Tinamiformes > Tinamidae > Crypturellus > Crypturellus undulatus. The sequence goes on along the minus strand of VWPW01005263.1, from coordinate 172,784 downwards.
GAATTTGTATCTGCTATTTATCATATCATTTGGTAAATCAGGATTATGATTTTTCTTCATCGGACAAATCACATTTTAGTAGGCTGTGTTTTGGATATCTTTGTAGGTATAGTAGATAGTGACAAAAGTTAGGGTTTTTTTTGTAAGATAACATTAAACATCTTTTAAGCAACTCTAAAATAATATCTGTAAAATGTTCTAGGAAACTGCTTTGTTGCTTACTGAAGACAGACTAGGTATCTTTCAGATTCTTTATATCCTGATATAGCAGTTAATAAATGCACCTAATTTCCCATAAAAACAGAGACTAAAAATCTACATCTAGAAGCTGAGCTGGCTATGGTCCACATACAAACAAACTTTCCATAGTATTTTCTCACAGGAAGAGTGTTTTCCTGGTATATGTGAATTAGAATCAAAATATAATTAACTTTTGCATTTAACCAAGCCATAAAAAATTTATAAGAGAACACTTCAAAAATTATGAAAATATGAAAAATACAAGACTGATAAAATCTGAGTAAGTAGAATGGTAGAATTGATGTTCTAGATTAGAAGTTTAAACATCATTTTTTAACAGTCACATCAGACACATTTATGTTGGGCCAAAAATATGTGGAAAACTTCTAGATAAAATCACTGAGAATGTATGAGTTATGTCTTCTTGAAAAGATTAACTCAAGATGAAGCTAAAGTTTCCAGCAGCTATCCAGTGCCACTGTAATGCAGAAAGACTGTCAAGATCCTCAGTATAAGTAATGTTCTGTCAGTCATTTATAAAACTCTAAAAGCCTAATGAATTTAACAAGCTCAAAAAATTTATATCAAATTAATTTGTGGGTTTTTCATCTATAAAAGAACACTGAGTATTATTTCTCAGATTAAATTATAAAGGGGATAAAGGATTCAGAGTTCATCTTTCTTTCTCTTTCATTCTTTCTTTCTGTCTGTCTGTCTGTCGGTCTGTGGGTTTTTTTTACTGAACTGTCTGGGACTTGTTACCCATAGAATTTTAAATGCTCATTTAGGAAGTAAGTGTGTTTTACTAGCTCGTGTATTTACTAGATTGAAAGATGCAATCTGGAGACAATCTCTTCAGAGGAAGTTAAGGAAACTGTATCATTCTGACCTTTGTGTTTAAGGCTGAAATTTCTGGAGTTCTTTTTAATCTTCCGCTTTTATTTTCCAGGACAGATGGAAACAAGCGACAAAGATGGGAGAGATGCCATGTTAAACAAAAACCTGGATGTTTTTATTTCTGAAATGGCAAGTGTGATGAACTGAATAAATAGCACTCTATAACTTGAAACAACGGAAAACACTGTTAAATGCAGGGATATGTTACTGGAAATTCCTTTCCAATGTTTTATGTGAATGTTAATTTTGTGATATTTGAGAGAGAGCACCACAAACATTATAAAATCTTTTTTTTTTGGGGGGTATAAGTTGATGGATTGGAGTGAAGCTACTAATGGCAATTCTGTGCTGGTTTCACTGAATACCAAAGTTCAAATGTTAGCATGATGGTTTGAGAGAAAGTCAGAAAATCAAGAGAAATTGTGTCACGCTAATAGACTGTGTAGTTTGGCATCTTCAGAAACACCTGCTTGCCATACTCTGGATAAATATAGCAATTTTAAAGTGATTTCATAGAACCTGTCTAAATATTCATAATTGCTTACAGCACTCAAAAACATATAACCTAATAATAAAAATATTTAGATTATGTTTACCATAAAAATTCAAAGGCAAAAAAATGTAGGAGCAATTGTGTTTTGTATTAAGTTTTGCCATTTGGATCTACACATGTGCACACGTGTACAATTAACTGTGATACAATGTGGAATATTGTCTATTAAATTGACAAGAATATATTTAATACAACTGACACTGAAATGTTGATCCTCATTATTTTGTTTTGTTGCTGTGTTTTGAGGTGAGTCCAGAAAATTACAGCCCAGAATCAAGCTTAGCAGAAATAAAAAAGACTCAGAAGCGTTGTTTGACGGAATGGATTTTTGCTGAACATTTTCAACCACATGTTCTTCTTCAGGTATCGATACAGTCTCTCTTCAGAATGGTGTACAGAGAATTAATAACAGGATAAAGAATAGTTCTGTGCTAGGTAATTGATTCAGTTTAAGTCCTGATAAATATTTATCAGAATGTTCTTAAGCTATTTTTCATCAGGTAGTATTTAGTATGTAATTGTCTGGTATTTAGTTTATACTTGCTTTTAATTTCCTGATTTGACCATACTGTAGCTGGCCTTTTTGGTGGTGAACTACCACCAAAACTAAATGTGTGATGGAAACAAAATTAACATACCATTTAAGATTACCCTTTCTCACCTTATGGGATTCAATAATCCAGTGTATGTGAAAACATTCTTTGCAGTTACCTGTGTGTTATGGGAAAGCAGAAAATTTTGTCATGATGAGACTTGACATGACTACAAGCTCTATGTATAGAAATTTTGCAAGCCAAAGATCAAAATTCATCTTACAGAAAGGCAGAAAACAAATGTGGAAAAATTACTTTAAAGTAATTCGATGGCATAAGCTGGTTCTACTTCTACTTCTACTTCTACTTCTACTTCTACTTCTACTTCTACTTCTACTTCTACTTCTACTAGAAGTGGATTAGTCCCCATGTTGCCATGAGCTTCACATGCTACAATTCTTGTTTGATCTTGATACATATTGTACAAGAGTGAAATAAAGGTGGCTTGCACTTTTTCACCACCGTTTTAGAGTCTGGTCATAGATTTGAATACACGGGAAATTACTTCCTAAGCAGTCAATAATTAATAGATCTAGTTGATCTAAAGATGTTGATGAGAAATAGCTGCAGCAGAAAGAAACAACATTTTGTTAAAAAATTTGATTTTGTATTGTTGCATAGCATTATAGAATCATTATGGTTGCAAAAGACCTTCAAGATCATTAAGTAAGTCCCACATATTTCTTGAACACTGCCAAAGACGGTGACACCACCACTTCTACCATCCATGTAGAAACCTTTCCTAATACCTAACCTGAACCTCCCCTGGCGCAACTTGAGGCCACTTCTTCATGTCCTATTGGTAGTTATTTTCCAGAAGAGATTGACCCCAGCCTCACTACAACCTATTTTTAGGTAGTTGTAGAGAGCAGTAAGGTGTCCCCTGAGCCTCCTCTTCTCCAGACTAAATGATCCCAAGCTCCCTCCATTGCTCCTCATAAGATTTGTGCTCCAGCCCCTTCACCAACTTCTTCCTGTTACATTCAAATACATTTTTACACTCAGCTGTTTATAAGATTTTTGTTATGTAAAAACAATATTTGTTGGTATGGAATTTATTTTTAGAAAAGAATTAAGACTGTATGATATATTACCTGTAAATTGTAACAGCTTTACTTCAAATTCTGATTTGTACTGTAAAAACAATAGTTTAAAAACAGCTTTCTTTTAACTGTAACTATAAGACAATGTAAATACTGAAAAATAATGCACAGTACAGAGAGTAGAGTGAAACAACATAAAACACTGTAAACCTTACTGATATTCAGTACTGATACTGATATTCACATCATGGTACAGTAAAATGTGAAACTTAAGTGAGCCAAAAGGAAAAGAAATCAATTTAACATGTTTTTCTACCTCAATTACAAGTATAGCAAGTTCTTTTATAAACTTAGATCTTACCAGAAATTTTTCTTTCATTTCATTTGTGATCACTCTTAGCAGGTGGAGATCGTTCTAAACTATAACTCTATGGCTTTGCCTCCTACAGTCTCATTGTCAGGTTTGTCTAGATGAATAAAGGACAGACAGCGTCTCTTCTCAATACAGATAGCAGTGAAAGTTCAGCTTCCATATGCCTGAACACTTCATATTATCAGAATCCAAATGCTTTGTGTACTAGCCTGTATACATCTTCTAGAATAGTGAAGTCCTGGAACATCTTTTGGTAAAATCAGTGCTATAGCCTCTGCGCATACTACTGCCTGCAAGGAAGATGAATCTTTATTTCTTTTCTTTTCAGGTTCTTCATGCTGCAACCCAACAGTATAGATGTGTTGATTCCTTCTATCATAACCAAGATAGCTCTTTGCTTGTGGTCCTTCACAATCCTATGAATCAGTACCATCTGTTCCAGGAGACCTGGGATATGGCATTGCACTCTGATGTTGGATTCAGGCAATTAATTTCATTTTTTGTGTCTTAACAAGTCATTTTTAATTAAAGCTTGCATGGCAAAGCTTGAAGCAAAGCTTGGAAATGAAAAAAATAATACCCTGATATAACACATTTCTGAAAAAGCAAATCACACAGTTAGATAGCAGTGCTATATCAAAAGTATTTCGATGAGGCTTTTCAAAGTGACAACTACACAGTAACCATATGCGACTACTTTTCACAGACTGTATTTATGTACATGACTATGTATTTATAAATTAGGCAAGTGTCACTCTGGGAAAAGTTCTAGAGAAAAGTTAGAGACCTTTATCAATATTCAGAAGACTCTTTCTTTTTCTGCGAGTACCAAATTCTTGTTTGCTACTGTCTACTTTCTAGTCAGCAGTATGTGGGTTCTTGATGTATGCAGTGTTTGTACTTTTGCCAGTAGACCTGTTCATTTTAGGGTAGATTTTTGCACTGAAGCAGATGTACAAATGGTGATGTGGATCCAAATACTACTGCAGCTTATTGATCAAGAGTAGAATTTATGTCTACATACTAGTATGTAAATGCTACAAAGCCACACTGCCACACAGACATGTCTGAACTGATCTATGGATTAATTAGATTTATTATTATTAGATTTGATAATTCTATCAAATAAAATCTAGTAGACCAACTAGATCATTTTCCACTTTTTTTCCACAAGCCTTGCTTTCTGAGTAAAGTGCCATAATATCCAAACCTTTTATGAGAAATTTGTACCTGCATATATGAACAAGCGTGAATGAATGTTTAATAGGTAAAACATGTCTTCCCTGAGTCCTGTTTCACTTTGTCCTCAGTGAAGCAATGCTACATGAGTCTGTCTCAATTTTCTAGGCACATGGACATTTGTATAGATAATTTTTACATATTTTATATATGTAAATATAAAAGTGTATATACATGAGTGTGTGTGTGTGGAGATGTATAAATATCACCTGCAATCTCCCCCCAAAGATGGTAAAAGATATCATACTGTTTTCAAATAAACTTCAGGCTTGTATTCAAGTAGATCCAAAGAGTCAGTAGGCTCAAGCAAAGTCTGTTTCAGATAAATGTACTGGAGCCCAGGGTTATTGTTTAGCTGACCTGCTAACTGTTCCTTCCCTTCTTTGGGGCAGTGGACAATAAGGGACTGATTCAAGTGCTAACCTAAACAGCTAGTTTCAGTTGAGCCACTCTAGCACATCTGTGATATCTGCAGAGGGCTGGTAGATATGATAGCTGGCCCATAGGAAACTCAAATGCTTCTGGAGCAGCAACTGGAGAAAAGATCACATACATCTCACATGTCATTTGAAGAACCTCATACATGACCCTCACCCTGATGACATACTGCTGTTACGCTGTCAGTTGCAGCAGTCCTTCCCCTAGAATAATTTGACTGGTCACTTTGAGTGTATTGAGATAGTCAATTCAAGGCCAAATATTCCTGAACATATAATTTGATATATGCATATTGCGTATATCTTGATATATGCAAAATTAAACAAATTTTCTTTTCAGAGAATAAATGAAACATACTCTCTGCAGATGCTTTATAATTCAGTGAAGGACGTTTTGACCATGTGCTTCCCTTTTTTTTTCCCCCTTTTTTTTTCTCCAGATATACTGCAAAAAAGGCCTAGACATTAAAGATAGTTTCTGCCTTGGGTGTGCCAGTTTTGTTCAGTGATAGATCACAGGGTTCTGGTTCAAAGCAAAAGGTCTTCCTCAGCAAGCTGACTTTCAGCAGAACATTTGTTTCTACCCTTGGTTCAGTGATATTTCTGCCATGTAGTATCTTTGAGAAGCTAGTGGCTCTTATTTGGTTCTGCTATGTGGTATCTGTACCTGCCTTTTCTCTGCAAAATGAGCATAATTTGCAGAGACCTTGCTTAACCTTTTTTTCCAAAGATCATTTCAGATTTCCAGTGTAAAATATTTACTAGTGTACGTCTCCAAACAACATAACTACTCTGTGGAGCTACTCTGGCTGAGTTGCCACATGTAGAGGGTGAAATCCTACTTACTAATTAAGCCCTAGTGTTCTACCTTTGTGTAAAGTACTGGCTGATGTGTTCAGTGGCCAGTAATTTTGTTTTGTTTTGTTTGTTGTTATTATTATTACTATTATTCAAATGTTTAGTTCATATGTAAGAGTCATAGTGTTACTATAGGAGAGGTACAAATAATAGAGGCTATATTTTAATTACTATGCCTCTGCTAGTAGTTCACTACCTGTGCTTACTTAATACTTTTTATTACAACATGTATGTAAGTTGTTCCATAGTTGCTATCAGGAATATCCACCTGTCAGCTCATTGAGGGATGATTTCCAGTTAGTTGGTTACAGTAAGGCCTGTCACAACAAATTCTCAGGAAATGGAGGCTTTTTTTGTTGTTATTTTTGTTCCTGGAGTTTCCAGTAACACTTCCGATCCAAGGATATCAAGTCCCATGAATATCAAGATATTCATGTAGAATATCCAAAAAAATTCAAGAATTAGAATCTTCTCTATGTGCCTTTCAAAAGAGGGGCAGCAGGAGTCACTGTGTGTGAAAATCATTGGACACTACTGACTAAGGGAAGCCAAAGGCTGGGACACATATATGTAGTGATGTATGTACAAAAGAAAAGAGCAACTGGGTTTGGAATAAGTGTTCACTTTCTCAGGAAGCCAAATTAATTCAGACAATATTAAAACATTTTTTTACTCAAAGTTACTCAATGACTTTTTTTATTCTTTCATAATAAACACATTCCACAAGTTACTGGAAAAAAAAAATCTGAGAAATGATTGAGTCAGACGTTGGCGGTAGTGACGTCAGAATACATATTAATAGAGCATGTATTTTTGACTTTGAACGACTGTTTTGTGACAACTGACTGGCCTAAAGTATTTTCCACACAAATAGTATAATTTTTGTTTAGACCATATATTCATCTTCAGGTTAATCCAGCACTGACAACTCCAGGGCTCCAGGGCTCCAGCCTAATTTTCCCTTTTGTTTTCAACACTTTTGTTCCTGTGGAATGTACACTCGAGATACAAGCAGAGAATTGTACTGAGTATATGACCTACAGTTTCTCAGTGCAAGTTTCTCAAAGTAAGCTCCACATACATGAAAGAAGTTGGGAAAGACTATGTGTCTTTAAGTCGAGCATAAAATATAGAGATTTCTAGTCTGTATAGATAACATACATAGAATCTTAAGCATATAATTCTGCAAAAAAAGGTCAAGATTTGCATAAACTGCCTGTATACATGTTTCCAACCAAAAACTTCAGATGCATATACAGCCTTTGAATAAAATTGAATCATCTGAAGCTTATAAATACAGAACATTATATGAATACAACTGAAACTCATGTATTTTTAAGAGCCTCTTTTAGTTTTCAAATCATGAGTTAGCATTATGAATTATGCCTGCTAATTTTATTCTAAAGAGTTATGGTGATGTTCCAAACAAGGAACTGAAAGGCAACTGCATTTAAAACTTTCAGGCATGATCCTGCTTTGGAAGCTGTTGTCTGTAATTAACTGTTTTAAAGATCATTTCAGATGCAGCTGGAAGATAAGACAATGCAACTGCAATTTGTCAGTTAATGACAACTTCAATTTTTGCTTATAAACATTCTTAATTTATGCCAATTTGTGCCAATAATGGCACAATTCTATAATCTGGATTTGGATGACAATTACCAACCATCTTTCTCATCATAGTAATGGAAAAGAGCTAAAATTTAGACTAACACCTCCTCAAGTGCTGTTATTCTGAAAGGAACGCACAAATGAAGTGTATTCTAGAAGCAGCTAGAAGAGAATAAGTTATCCTAGATGGCAAAACAGTTAGGAGGAGAATTAGTTTGAACCTTTCTTAAACTGAATGTTTCTGGATTTTCTGGCTGTCTGGATTTTCTTTGATGGCAGGAGTTCTTTGAAGGACAAGTCACAAGAATGTCTTTGTAGGAAGGAGAACCAAAATCCAAAATGTAAGGTGTATTAAGTAAATATCAGCCAGGCAAAACTAGCATTTCCTGTAAAAATGAAAAAAAAAAATAAAAGGAGAAATTCCGTTAAATGCAGCCCTTATCTCAAAGATTATGGGATAATATTTGTCTAAGAAAATGAGAAAACAAATGATCTTGTTTGATCTGACACCATATTGATGAGAACTGTATTATTGTAAATAGAGGAACATTGTCCTTTTCAGGAACTATCTTGAGTTGGTGGCCAGCTCAGTTGAAGACTGGGTGAAAGAAGAGGAGGTCAAATATCAACAAGAGAGGATGGCTGAGAAGATGGAGGCCCTTACACTGGCAAAACTCACGGCAGAAGGAGCTCCTGAGTTTCCTGCATCTGCTGTCAGAAAAAGCACCTTCGCTAAGACAGACAGAAGTGGGTGGCTTTCCTCTTTTAACCTAGAAAATTGTTTCTTCAGGTTAAATGCTGAGCCTCAAATCTTTTCCAGGAGGAGAATCCTAAATATTTTTCATTGGATTACCATGTCATGTAATCTGTACAGACATAAAGACATTTGGAAAGCTGAGTTAAATACATATATTCTGCCTCATCCTCAGTTTTGCAAATTGATGATGATGGTAACATTTTATATTTAAAATCACTGTCTGTATTACATGCAAATTTGAATCCATATTTTAGATGAGTGAACATAAGAGATGAGCAGTAGTCAGAGCTGGTACCACCTTACAGAAAATTCCATTTTTTAAAGTATAAGAAGTCAGAAGCTGTAGACTAGAAGCTAAAACTGTGATCTGGAATTGATTAGACTGCAGAGCAAACTTTAATTACAAGCATCTTTTTGGATAATGAAAATTTTAAGGAGTTCATACAAAAACTGTTGAGCAGGCCTCAAAATCCGAAAACTGCTTTTGACAAAAAGATAACTTTTGTCAAAGTTCTGTAGTATGTTTATATGTGGAATTAATAATGACTTTTCTTTTTAGGCTTTGCTTTCAACCTTATTTGAGCTTTACCACTAGAAATGAGCATTTACATAGAAATGACATAGCAATGCCTTTTCTGAAGCCACTTAATACTTAAATTTCTCAAGCCACTTAAATTATAGTTTGGAAATGAGAAAGGTTACTAAGGCTTTCAAGTCATACCTCCACCCTTCTAGCTGTCACAGGAGATACACTGAATCTCACCCACCTGGGGACTCCAGATATGGTTTGTAAGGAAGTTCACTTAAAGAAGAGAGAGTTTTCTCTGGCTGGAATATGAAGATGAGCACCAGTGTTTTCGGGAGATTTAAATTTTACTGCCAGTATTGCAGCCCTCACTGTAATTTCTCACAATTTAATGCAAAATAATTTAATCAGAATTTTCTGATAGTGTTATTTATCTTTTCTCTCATGTAAATATTTTACATTCAAACATGGTATAAAAACACAAGCCCAGAGAGATACTCTTTTTATGAGTCAAATTTGAATTAACCTGGATAACAGATACTTTCACAGACAGGGAAAACTTGTAAAGACACCGGATTTAAGCCATAAGCCAGATTTAAACCGCTTAAACCATATTTTTTTTCCATTGTGTTTTCTGTAGTAGCTAATTACCATTGCCAAATTACTTATTTTCTTTTTCGGTTTGCTGCAAAATCATAATAATAAACAGAGCATATTTTAAGTATTTCTTTAGTGGCTGATTCAGTGAAGGGTCAGATAGTATTTATTCATGTCTTTGACTTTAAAGATAGTAATATTGTGAGTCTGATATTGGGGTTGCTCTAAGGGTTAGTGAGCTGGTTAGAGAATTATATCTGAATCCTGAAATAATGCTAATAGCAGTAATATTAACAAATACTGCTTAAGATTATTCAGCACTGCTCATCTACATTAAAAAAAAGAACTTGTAAGAGCAAAGACTTCAACAGCAAGAAGTAGGGAGTCAGTCTTTAGATAGTCTTTATATATATTATCTTGTTTAGCATACTTCTTCCCCGGTTAGGAGTATTAAGTATTATAAGTTACTAGATAAATTTCTTTTTACTTGAACAGTCATACTATTTTATCTATAAACATAATAAGATTTTCTTTATTCTACTTTTTCATTTTTGCTTTTTGCTGTTTACTAATTTTACATGTTTAGTCTTATTTTTTATTAATTTTCTATTCACGTTTGTAACCATGTTTATTTCCTGCTCATTTCTCAAAGACAGCACACTTGAGAGCATTACAGAGACCACTCTTAAATCTCAACACGACAAAGAAAAGAGACTTTTTATCAGAGAAGGTTCTCTTAAGGTAAGGCAAAAAAATGTGCCTCTTAAATGGACTAAATAACACTGCTTTTTCAGGAAGACACACCTTCATTTTCACATAAACTTCTACTAGTTCCTGTAGTCTTCTAGCTCTTTATTTCTTGTTTGCTTTAATTATTTCCTTACTGATTGAGTTGTACTGTTTTCTTTTCTTAAGGAAGCACTATTTGGAATTAGACTAGATGTTCCACAAGTAATTCATTATTGCAATACAAGGAAAGGACAGTTGAGGATAATATCCTATTTTCCTTGAAGTTTTCCTGTCATAAGCTATGAAAACAGATTTTTAGAAGTACTTACACATCCAACTTCTACATTCACTATCTGTATCTTTTTGAAATTTAAGAATGTAAATATGATACCTTGGAGGTAAGAGTTAAGCACAATTCCTGTAAGTCTTACTATTGGCACTATGCATTATACTAGGCAGATATATTTTAACAGATGACCTACCTCCTCCTGCATTTTTCTGACTCCTCACAAACACAATATTTCCCTATATACTACTGTATATAGTATTCTGCATTTAAAATGCTGATATTGGAATGTAGATATTGAATGGCATCAACTATTTCAGCTTGAGCTGGTCTAGCTCAAGTTACACTAATACTTGCCATGTGGTTTGGATGTAAAATACTACAGAATGTTAAATACTCTGGAAAATCTCAGATATCTTTGTTATCTTTCTGGTATAAGTTGATAATTCTGACATTGATATCTCATTCTACTTTCTTTAAAAATTAAAAGCCTTTTATCTCACAGTTATATTTTAGGAATAATAATTTCAGTGATGCACTTTGATACAGTACTAAGCATAGTTGAAAAGTGCACAACAAAATGAGTATTTCACTAATGACTAAATGTTTATACAAATAATTATCTAGTACCTCTCCAGTGGTCAAGAATGACTGATCCTGTGGCTTGAATAAAGTAGCAATTTTATGCAAAAAATAGTATATAATATTATAAAACTAGGCAAGTTTGAAAAACATGTGAGTGACTTAGCCTAAAGGAAATGAAGTTCTTTTGAGTTTGTTTACTTGTACTATTTCCAGCATGCACCTCTGAAATGTCTTTTAAAATAAAGTCAGGCATTTAAGTTCTTAACATTTTATGTAGGCTTGGATGGAGAACCAGGATCAGTTACTAGAAGAACAACTTAAGGAAGAGAAGAAAGCAAAAAAAGTAAAATCAGAAGGTAAAAATAAAGGTCAGGAGACAATAGTACCTGAAGAAAGTAAAGATCCTAATAAGAAACATTCCAAGGAGAAAATTAAAGATGATCCAGCAAAAGCCCTTGAACAAGATGAGGATTCCAGCATCCCAGAACCACTTCCTGAGAAAATTTATAAGGTACAGAGTCATATTATTGCACCGCTTTAGGAGAGGACTAGTTTTTTATATACAGTTAAGATTCCAGTGGAGCTATCATCCATTGTGAAAATGGACTTGGAAGCAAATTAAGCCTAATGACATCTATAAGTGAGTCAGTTATATCTTTTTGCTCTTTGGCATATACAGATCCTGTAGAATAATGCTTTGTCTTTTTGAGTGAGCTTGGATATATTTTCTCTTTCTTTCTCATTATATATTAAGCTAGCAGCCTACTTGTCACACTTCAATTCCCCTGGTGGATCCATATACTACTGAAGGACCAGATTCTGTCCTCACTTGTAACAAGTCACTTCAGTTTATAACAGTAAAATTATTTGGAAAGTATAGAGCATATGAGTTTTTATTAAAGTCATGATTATATTTATTAAATGTCTACAGAAAGTGTTAACTAGTGTGATCTTGATGATCTGTCCTTTGCCTTTTTCAGATCTCCTGGCTTTATAATTTACCTGTAGTCTAAAACTTCTTTTTCCAGTTTCTTGGCTACAATACAGGAGAGGATCTCATACAAGTATCAGGAACCAATCAATATCTTTTCCCATCTGATGGAGGGCAAATTCAAGTAGAAAAGATAGTGTTTATAAAAGGTGATTCTTTTATTCTTTATACAGCATTTCAACTCTTACTGACTTTTGGGGTAATTTCTTTATCCTTAAACGCATTTTCACATTTCAATAACAGTAAAAATAACAATAATAACAGTAATTTCACTACCAATTCACTGGGGACACGGTGACAGTGCCATGTAATTCCATGAGTCTTTATGACTACTAAAGTTTGCATTTTGCTGTGGTATTGTAACAATTCATAGATAATGTATCAAAAAATTCAAAATGGAGAAAAATTGTTTCCAATGAGTCTGTTCAGTGAGAACGAACACAGGATGTTCCATGAATGCATTTTCCCATAATTTGTCCAGTTAATGCAGTGTATCTAAGTAACACATTCTGCAAACTAGCAGATATCATTGTCAGTAGTTTTTTTGAATATTTGGACTAAACTCAACTAACCTTAGTTCTTAGTTTTGTCTTCTTGTGTTCCTGCTAAGCAATTTAGTTCATTTTTAAGCTTTTTCTTTTTTTTTTTTTTTTTTTGCTTTTTATCGATGTGGGTGCAGTTTTTTGAGAGAGTTCTGAAGCCTGGTGGGAGCAATATTTGAACAATATTCCATTGTTTTGCAGGTCTAACTTTAGTAAAGGTGAAGGTGATAAAGGACAACCATAATTTCTTCATTCATATCACAGACCCCAAGAAAAACTTATCAGAAATTGAAGTGCAAGAAATGAATGAAGAACAGAAAATTAAAACAGGTTAGTGGGTTAACATCACTGATATGCATAAATAATATTGTGACATATGCAGTATTTGGATGTAAACCTGATCAAGTAAAATGAAATAAATTAAATTTCTACTAACTGCAGAAAGCAAATGGGTTCAGTTTTGCAATAAATAGACACATACTTTCAAATTAAGAATGTGGGTAGGAGCTGATGTTATTGAACATGACTCAAGATTACAAAGACAGCAGTCTGTGAATACATGGCTTTGTTACACCTTAATATGTGAGTTATTTAGGTATTAGTGCCATTCATCAAGAAAGCAAAATAAGTAAATGTGTACTATTTTAGCCACTCCTATTTCTTTCACAATTTTGTAACTAGATTGTTCAGAGAAGATGTAGAAATATATTTTCAGTAACCACACCTCCAATTAAAATAATCTTTTAGAGTCTTAGAAGGTTGCAGATTTCAAACAACTTCAAGGTATTGCAGCTGAAATAACCCTTGGAACTGTCTGAATCAGGAGAAGGCAAAGATCGATTACTCCAACTTCTTTCTCTGTAAACTGTGTGAAATGCTAGCTTATCTGGGGAGACAGGTCTCCATAGCTGAGATCTGAATAAGACACGGTCACTGAGAAACACAAGACTAAATAAAAATCCAATTGGCTGACTTGAGCACTATCCAGAGATCTTATGTAGTTGTAGAAGCAAGCACACTGAGATGAAAAAATTCAAACTAGTCTCTTTTCTGAAGCAAAGAAATCGCCAAAAAAATGACCATTCAGTTTCAAGGAATTTTCTTCTTTGTTGACTCCTTCTTTATTCTTCCCTCAGATCTTAATATGGCATGGGAAGGCATAAACTTTTGCCTTGAGAGGGAAGATCTTCTTTAACTGAACCTCCTTTTGGAGGCCAAATTATTGTAGCATTAGTGTCTCCTCAAGAACTTTGCTGTATAAGCAAATCTTTCTGCATTTCAGCAATATCAAAAAAGATCCTGCTGGTTGCCATGATGTCATATTCCTTCTGTATTAAGATAAATGAACCCAAGAAGGAAACAGGCTTGCAAGCAATTTGTATATGTATTTGGTCAAAAGCACTAAATAATTGCCTATTTTATGCTGAAAAGTAATGGGAAAATGTAACCTCTGGTATAGGTGTTACTTCTTTATATCTTCAGTTTTAGAAAGGATCCTGCTTCTCTTCTTGGCAGCAGTTGCCAGCAATGAAGTAATAGCAAATCGAGTGAATAGAAAATGTGCATTCCTTCTATAGATGAGACATATCTTTACTGTCCTTCTGAAAGTGGCCTTCTGTCATTTTGAGGTATTTCAGATGGCACTTTCAATCACCATGTGGTGCAGTCGGAAGCAAGCTGGATTCATTTGCACCAGTGGCAAGCTTTTTTCCTATGCAGAACAGTAATCTCCTATAGAAGGCAGTAGGCAGGCAGAGATTTAATCTACTCTAATTTGATGTGCGACAGTGATTGAATGGTACACTGTTAATCACTCAAAATGGTGTGACAATGGCAAACAATACAAGCTTGTAATGACAAGCAATAAATAGGAATAGCAAAGGCCTCAGCAAGTCTACCTTACTGATGGAAGAACTGGAAGGTAGGTAGGTGTTTGGTGTCCAAGTTGTAATATTTTTTTGTTTGTTTTTTGAGAGTCTCTTGCATCGCTACTCACAGTTTTAATAAGCTGCTCTCTGTACTGGAATCTCAAGAATTTCATCTTCCTGGTACCAGCAAAACCTTTCATTAAGGGGAAATAGGGTAAAGTAGGATCCCGTATCAGTGTCTCTGAACTGTTACTTTGGGTGGTTCATGTGGTTTTCAGTGGTCAAGTACTCATGATATGGCATTTCTTCCCTCACCCCATGTGAGTATTTCTCCTGATCTGCCTTGACTAATGCCAAAAACAGCCTTATCCTTATACTTGAGATAACTTTGTACCCAATTCCTGATATTCTTTTTCTCCTTTCATCTTATCCTCAAGGTACAATTCCTGTGACAATAAGAGACAGTAACTTTTATTACTTTATAGGCTGTAAATCAAAGGAAAGAACAGATTAGCATTCTTGTCACCCAAGTAGCCCAAGTGCATATAGGAGAAGGAACAAAGGATCATTGAATCCAGATCTAGGATCTTAAACTGTTCAAACTGAGAAAGACTTTTCACTGAATGTTGCTATTAAAGCAATTCTTACATACCTACTCTTGCAAGTTGTAGGTGAAGAACCACGGCTATATTACACAAAATCTTGCCCCATGAGTGGAATGGGAATGTGTCATAGGGATCACCCTCATGAAGTTTTCCCCAATCCCTTATTAATGTATTTTAGAAGTTATTAATCCATCTTGAGATATCACTGATTGCACCAGTCATTGTTTTGCAGGTCAGATGGTTCTGGTATGCATTGCAATCTTTAAAATTAATATTAATTTTTTAAAGGGAAATTGAAAAATCAAAAGAAAACTGTGAGCAAGTTTGGATCCTTTTCAGCCACCTTGGAAAATGGAATCCATCTGTCCTTGAGCTATTATGGACCTACAGGGAAGACAGCAGGTAAAGTAAGCAAATAGATGAGGATATCTGAGAACCATTGGGGAAATTCTTTTTTATTTTTCATATAACCATATAACTTCTTTTTTCATATAACTCAATAATTTGTTGCATACAATTCTGCCTTTCTCAACAGCTGTTGCTACATTGTGGGGAATTCTTAGCAAGACTTGAGATGAGATTATATTGTCAAGAATATTTTATGTTTTGAATTTCAAAAAGGAGGGAGGTCTTCATGCTTTTTTTACTTACTGTGAAAACACAGCAGTGCAGGGAGAAGTTTGCAAGTATTATTATTAAGTAACCCAGAAAAAGCAGCCAATTAACATAAACCAAACAAAATGTGATTTGCTAAGGAGTTTTCTTGGCTTTCCAAGAAATAATATTTTTGTTAATTTATATAGATGATTATGGAACTTTTCATTTTATGTTAGGACTTGGACTTTAAGTTACAATTGTGCAGACAAAATGAAGGATTTCTCTCAGCCTTTCAATAAACACACTGAGCAACTGGAAGCAATTGCTTCACAAAACCACAGTGAAAATAATGTCTGCTTTTGCCAAGAGCTTTTTGTTTCCATTACATTTGAAAGGCCACTGAAACCCTCATATGGATAAAAATGAAACTATTCTCTGATCAGAAAGTAATCCCAGCACTTTTCAGCTCTTAAAATACAAAAACATTTAATCAAATGCATCTTTGTGAGGATTGTGGTAAACCATTTGAATATGCACTCAGTTTTAATTATTCAAATAAAAAATTCAAATGAATTACTGAAAAATGACTTTCTAAACTTTCGTCAAAGAGTATGCACACTGTAGTGGTCTGTAAAAACTCTTACATTATGGCATAAGAGAGAGATGTTTTATTAAACACTTGTGTATCATCACCTGTGATATTCAGACTTTTTCACAAGTACCATAAACCTCCTACTCTTCATTAGAATAATCTTCACGATGTTGAGTTTTAGTGCAGCACTGCTAACTGACATTCTTTGACTATTCGCAGTTTTGATTGTTTCCTTATGCTTACACTCCCCTTGTGGATGTTTGTATCACAAGAACACTGAAACATTGTGACCAAAAAAACACTGGCCTTAGGCTATGCTCATATACCATCCATTCTTTATGGAGAGCAGTATGCTATGCAGTCCACAGTTCCTGACTTCTGCATTTTCTTATCTGAAGATATAAAAACATTTATGTCACAAGCTTTCAAGAAACAGTAGACATGGATTCATCGCTGCTTCTTTTCTTGTTCAGCCAAAGGTTTACAAACATGTGCTCTGAATTATGGAAGATGCTGTGATCTCTCACTAGAATGGTTCTATAATCTGGTTTTGCTTGTAATTTGTCGATGAGTTAGAGGTGGGGGAGTATGTTTTCTTCTTGACATTAATTTTCACATTAAAAAACATAGTTCATTGAAAGAAACATAACAAAAAATGGCTTTTTGGAAGTCTTCCTAAAGACACTCTAGCAAAGAGTGGTCTTTTTGGTAAACTTCATACCTTTAGAAACTTTAGAAATTTATTTAAATTAAAAAGATATTCAGAAGCTAGTTTCTGAGATCCTCATGCATTGCACACTGGTATTTTCAGGTTCTAATCTGTATGAGAGTTGTTCATATATGGAAAATAAGTTGCTCCATCTCAGGTAAAGTTTTCAAAAACAGACAAGAATGCAATTGCTTGAATTGTCTGGGTGAGAAAGAAGCTGTTATTTCATGAGTTTGTAGGTGGGAGACTTAAGCTAATTTCAGGCAAGAAAAGATGCATCAAAAAGAAATTTAAGGTTTAGCGCTTTTCTGACTAAATAATGAAACTAAACTCATTTATAGAAAATTTTAATTTG
The DNA here is from genome assembly GCA_013389825.1 of Crypturellus undulatus. Lineage (NCBI taxonomy): Eukaryota > Metazoa > Chordata > Aves > Tinamiformes > Tinamidae > Crypturellus > Crypturellus undulatus. The sequence continues at coordinate 155,201 of VWPW01005263.1, read as the reverse complement.
ATTAATTTTATTTCAGTATAGTATTTTGAAAGGCAACAAGACTGATTCCCTGCCTAATTCTTGGCACTTAAAAACTCCGAGAGGGTCATCAGAAACTTTCTGATTAATTTGCATTATAGCAAAATGGAGCTATGTAGCCTAAAGCTGCTGGAGTCCTTACACTTAAAATAACTCCAGTTACATAAGTATTCTGGAGGTAAATCAAACAAAAAAGTTATTTTTTATTTTTGAGAGATATGATAATCTAAAGGAAACAACCATTTTAAGATTCCCTTTCATTGATGAGTAATCCATCTATGGAAAGATTTTCCAAATAATTTCATGTACTCACTCCCTATATCAGATGTCATTGATTTTATTATTTCTAATATAAAACATAGTGTCACAAACAGAATGGGGCCATCTACATATATGACGCTTTATTGTTTTAAATATATTTTTTCCATTCCCTAGAAGATGGAACAGATCCTGACTTAGCAACAATTCTGAACATCCCCTCTGTTCATATTCCAACTGTTGTTTCTCCCCCTGCTACGTCAACTTCAGCAAAAAGTCATAAGTCTGTCAAGCAGAAATCAGGAAAATCCCTGCCATCTACAAAAGGGAGTCATAGTAAAATAAGCCCTCCACAACTGGAAGACCTTGTAAAGCAGGAAGAAGGAAAGGTGGGTACAGACATTATCCAGTGAATGCAGAAATTAGTTAAACAACCAAACAATGCCAATATATATAGTTAGGTGTCAAAAACATGTTCTTCTGAGAGCTTTGAGAAGAACATGTGCCTTTCAAGTATCTAACAATACCTGTCAGTTCTAAAGTGATGTTTGAATCTTTTTATTTGTTCACAGATGTACATGTTGGCGATTGTTAATGAAATTAGTCTTTAAGATGCCATAATGTAGACTAATGTGTCTTCTGTGGTCCATGTATTTGTGTCCCTTTTGGATTTACAGTTACACATTTTACATTATATCTCACTGAACTTCTCTGGAAATTCACTTTTCATTTCATCAAGTAGGAGAACTTATCCATGCTTTCCAGAACCTACGTGGGAATGTCTTTACCCAACCAGTAATTTAATGGAAACAATACGATTCTTTGCAGCTGGAGACAAGCCAGGGATCCACTGTGTCAGTTGCTTTTGCCTATGGCTGAACTATCTCTGTGACAGGATAGGCATTTAGACAGTGTTGATGACATTCAAAAGCACATTCTGAATTTCTGGTTTGGGACAATTAGCATGGAGTAATACAGAATTTACAGGAGTTTGCAAAACAGAAATTCTATCTTAAGCTATCTTAAACTTCTTATATAGGTCTCTGTGAGAAGATTTTTTTTATCTTTAAAATGTGTGAATGGGGAAGGACATATCAGTTCAGAAATTAGTCACAGTTCCTCTTTGCAAGACAACTAACCTAAATCATTTCATTTCATTAGCTAGATATTGGCAGAATATTTAAGAGAACCACAAGAATTTTGCCTGTGTGAAGGAATTTTAGCAGGATAATGAAAGTGGATTAATTTGAATTGTTCCCTTTTCTATTTCGACACTGTTTTTCTCTAAACAACACTTGAAAGAAGATCATTGCTTTTTCAGAACTATCTCTTGAAAAATGGACCTTGTCTGTTCTGATTACTTGGTCTGCATCACTCAAAATCACCCTTGTTAGGACGTCAACAGTGGTTTATCAGGTATCTTGTGAGGTCCCTTCACAAGTGAATGGACAGCTGAGTAGACCTCATCATCCAATTAACAGAGCTGGGCTGAGCTATAAAAGGGGTGGAATGGCAATATGAAAATAAATGGTTAAATGCTAGGCAATTGCTTCCAGTACATAGCAACTGAGTAATTAGAAATGCAAGAATGAGAATTGCAAGTACTGAGAATTGTAAGAATGGCCATGGAAGATTCTCTAAATACAAAATAACCATACTGCTTCTATGGTACATAGTGGATGAACTAATACTATGGCTCTTAATTCAACATGGATTCAATGCATGCCACAAACAGTCCTTCTGATCTAATTTAAATGGGTTTAACTAGGTTTTTAAAAAGCTTGAGGAGCAAAAGTAATGTAGAGCATTGCCAAATAACACTGAGCACAACATACAAAAGTTGTATAATACAAACAAAGCCTATCCAAAGAGATACCTCTACCATTAATCTTATTGATTGAAGGGGTTCCTCCCCTTCTTCCAAAAAGTTTTTTACTCTTTGATTTAGAATGTCTTGAGTCCAGTACTTTCTGGTGTTTTAATAAAAGCTCTGAAAGACAGAGTATCCTTCTCAGTGCTGAGGGCACAAGACTGAGGGTCTGCAAGTATTGTGGAGAACAGGATTAGAATTAAAAATAATCTTGACAAATTAATAGAGAAATGGTCTGGAAAAGTGAATGCAGCTCCATAAGAGTAAGTTTTAGGTTCTATAATTACATGTTAATTGATAGATATAGAATGGGTAACAGTTCTGTTAATAAGAGTTCAACATTATAAGGTCTGGGAATTGTAATGAATCACAAGCTATACATAAGTCAACAATGCCATCTTGCTGTGAAAAGGGCAAACACCATATTGGGATGAATAAACAGGAATATAGCCTGGAAAATACATGAAGTAATTCTTCCATTCAGGGATAGTAAGACCTCAGCTGTAGTATTTATGTGTATATGGAGTATTCAGTTATAGACTGTGAGAAAATAAGAGCCCTATTTTCAGAGAGTTTAGAGGACAGCATCAATAAAGATCAGAGGTCTAGAAAATTGACCAGTGAGGAGAGATTAAAATACTTGGTTTGTGTTCATCTGATCTGGAAACATCAAAGCCAGAGATTGTGAGACAAGACAACCTGGTGCAAAGTTAAAGGAACACCATCGTCTCTTATGCTTGCCCATATAATTATATGGGCAAGAAGAAATTAAAAAGTCTCTGCAAGAAAGATTCAGGGTAACCACTAGGAAAATCTTGCTAATGTTACACAAGGTAAGGTACTGAAATAGCTTGCCTAGGAAAGCTAAGAAACCTCCAGCACTGGAGACCTTCAGAAGAGATTACATTAACAGTTTTCACTAGTGATAGACATGTACATTATTTTTTACCATTAACAGGGAGAAACAAGTGACTGCTGAAGTTTACTTTTACCCTTTTCTGTGTCTTCTGCCCCGTGATTCTGTTACCATGATATTAGGACACTGAGAATATCCTTAGCCAGTAATGCGACATAAAATAACCATCAAATATAAGGTATCTAATATGCAGAAAAAGAGATGGCAAAACAAGTGCATTTTTTTCCTAGGAGAATCCTGTAAAATTTTTGTAATACTACCTAGTTCTCTAAGCATGCACTGAGAGTCCATCTTTAAACATTGCAGCAGATTTCAAAGGATCATTCTGTAATTCTTAGAAATCAAGAATACAGAATAATACCAAGACAGACTAGTTCTCTCTGCTACATCCCTCTGCAACCCAAAATTGATTGTTTTCATCTTATAGGATTAGAATTCAAAATGAAGGGGTATTGGCATCAAAGGGTCCATTTTTGTGTTCTCAAATGGTCCAGGCTCTTCAATTATTCCCTCGGTCATCCTCATCTTTTCTGGTTATCAGGATTACTTTCACCTTCAGAGCAGTGCCAACATGATTATGACTCCCAAAGATTCCTTCATGGCCATTCCTCAAGTCAATGATGTATTTAGAGCAGGCTGGAAGTACTGCACTACTTATCCTATGTGCTGTTTTAATGACTGTATGTATAATAGCTGATACATTCAATAACTATTTCACTCTCTTCTACTTCACATTTTCTATTTACTATCATCTTTCAGTGCATAAAATAGCATAAAAACTCAGCAAAATGAAAAACAGTTGGTAAGCTTTTCTTTGTTATTTGTTTGTTTTCCCAAGGGCCATGACATAGAATAAGATACCACAATCTTAGAAAATAACCTGATGTTTCCACTTCAGAATCCATAAGCTCTCAAACTAGTTAAAATAAGTGTTGGAAAACACCTTTTTGAAATGTTTCTGTAACACTGAAATTTGTAGCCTGTTTTGGTTTTTTTTTGAATCTTTTAAAATGTAGAATAAAACTAACTTATATTTCATTCTGTAGGTGGAAGTGGAAGAACAAGCTTCCCAAAAGCAAGTGATGTCAAATTCTCTTGCTTTCCCAAGTTTGAATGTCTCCTGTCCTAGTGGACTCGTTTTAATTTTCCTTGCTGAAAGCTTCGAAGGTTAGTTTTCTGAACGGCTAGAGAATCAGGAACCCTTAAAGAAGTTAAAATTACAGAAGGAGAAATTGATTTTTTCCTTAATGAGTTTGTATGTAACAAAATTAAGTTTTTTAATATCTCAGGCTGTTAATTCTGTCATAATGTCTATTTGATAGTAATCTCAATATAAGCAAATAATATGTTTTAATGCAACCATGTAAAATTCGTGATTACAAGTAGTTGAATATAACAGGCTGGAGGATAAGGAAGCAGTAACTCTACAAAGAACCTGAGAGAAGGGACTTCAAGAGAACATGTAGTCCAGCCACCCTGCTCAAGCAGGGACACCTAGTGCACCTAGTGCACAGTGCACAGTGGATGGCACAGGGTGGCATCCAGGCAGGTTTTGAAGATCTCCAAAGGAGGAGACTCCTCAACCTCTCTGGGCAGCCTGTTCCAGTGCTCTGTCACCCTAACAGTAAAGAAGTTCTTCCTCATATAGACATGAAATTTCCTGTGTTGCAATTAAGGGGTAACCATTACCCCTTATTCTACCACCAGCCACCACCCAGAAGAGTTTGGCCCCATCCTCTTTAACATCCTCCCTTCAGGTATCAACATTTATACATGTTCCCCTCTCAGTCTTCTCTTCTCTAGACTAATCAAACCCACTTAGTATTTCCTCATAAGATAGATGATCCAATTTAATCATCTTAGTAGCTCTACACTGGGGCCTCTATAGAAGTTCCACATCCCTCTTGTACTGGGGAGCCCAGAACTACACACAATATTCCAGGTGTGGCATCACCAGAGCTGACCAGAGGGACAGGATCACCTCCCTCGACCTGCTGGCAACATTCCTTCTAATTCAGGGCAGAATCCCAATGGCCTTCTTGGCTACAAGGGCACATTGTTCGTTCATGCTTAACTTGTTGTCAACAAGAGCTCCCAAATCCCTCTCCATGGAGCTACTTTCCAGGAGGTCAATCCCTAATCTGTACTGGTGTCTGGGGTTATTACTCTCCAGGTGCAGGGCCCTGCACTTGCCTTTGTTGAACCTCATGAGGTTACTCTCCATCCCAACTATCAAACCTGTGCAGGTCCCTCTGAATGGCAGCACAGCCCTCTGGAGCATTGATCACTCCACCCAGTTTTGTATTATCCACAAACTTGCTCAGGGTGCACTCTGTCCCCTCAATCAAGTCATTGATGAATAAGTTGAACAGCACTGGACCCAGTACTGACCCCCTGGGCACATCACTGGCCACAAGCCCCCAACTAGACTCCAACTAGACTCAGCACCTGAGCTCTGCCATCCAGCCAGTTCTCAATCCACCCCACTGTCCACTTGTTTAACCCACACTTCCTGAGCTTCCCTGTGAGGATGTTATAGGAGAAGGTGTTGAAAGCCTTGCTGAAGTCAAGGTAGACAACATCCAGTGGTCTCCCTTCACCCAGCCAGCCAGTCATCCCATCGAAGAAGGCTATCAGGTTGGTTAAATACAATTTCCCCTTGGTGAATCCATGTTGACTACTCCTCGTCACCTTCTTTTCCTTCACATGCCGGGGGATGGCCTCCAGGATGAGCTGCCCCATCACCTTTCCAGGGATGGAGGTAAGGCTGAACAGCCTGTAATTTCCTGGGTCCTCCTTCTTGCCCATTTTGAAGACTGGAGTGACACTGGCTTTCTTCCAATCCTCTGGTATCTCTCCTGTTCTCCATGACCTCTCAAAGGTGATAGGAAGTGACTGACCCTGCCAATTCCATCAACACCCATGGCTGCATCCCTTCGGGGCCCATAGATTTGTGGGTGTCTAATTTGTCTAAATAACCTCTAACCCAATCCTCTTCAGCCATGGGAAAGTAAGTCTTCCTCTTTCCAGATTTTCTTTTTTTTTTAAGTTGAAATTAAGTTTAAGTTGAAATACCAAATGGTTGAGGGGAAGAGAGCAGTTATGGATGTGTACACATAGTCTCTTTGCACAGTTACATATTATACTTATTAGTACACTCCACACACTGCCATAATTTATTATAAACAAATTTCTTTGTTCAGGTCAGGCAAAATTTGTAACTTCAGTTTCTGTACAGTTTCAAACTTGGTGAAACTTACTAACTCTTTCACCAGAAATTCCTCTCATCTACTTTTTACCTTATAAAATTTCAGCATTTGTATTAAGTTCACTGTCGACTTTCCCTTATTTTCATTTGGAAAAGAAAGGCAATTCCACAGGAGGATGTAGAGTATTTGAGTAGATACTTGCTTTGAATTGTCCTCTGAGAGCATCTCTTAATGAACTGATTAAAGACTCTCTCTGCCTAAAAACTGAATATCTTTTATAAACATTTAGTACTTAGCATTGTTTGAATCTGCTACACAGCAGTAAGTCATTCAGAATTTATTTTCAGATTTAAAAGAGATGGTAAAGGAAAGTGAGACCAAAGTCAATGAAGTGAAGGAAGAGGAGTCTGAGATAGGTGAGACCGAAGCAAATGAAGTCAAGGAAGAGGAGGTCAAGAAAGATAAGGCCAATGCAAATGAAACCAAGGAAGAAGAGATCATGGACAGTGCAGTGAAGGATCATGAGGTTACAGAAGGTGAAATGAAGCAAGAAGACACGAAAAAAGAAGAGGTCAAGAAGCCTACTCTGAAAATTCTGGTTAGGCAGAGTTATCCCCAAAAGATAAAACACTCTCATTTATATACAACAGAGGTAAAGCAAGAGGTGTCAAGAGTCATCACCAGTCAAGGAACTGTTATAAAGTACATGACAGATGGATCTACCCAGGTATGCTTAATAGAATTAAGTGGAAGCAGCTTGCATGCGATTACCCTTGAACTTCTATTTGCCAGATGAGACAAGGAAGAGATAAAGAAGTACCTGGGTAGGGTTTTGAGAACTATATTTCTGGACTTAAACATCTCAGGTGTGAATTAGTTGGGAATTAATTGTGCTTTGCATATTCTTGACAAAAGCATCCATATATTTTTTCAGTAATTTAAACAGTCACAGATGATCCAGAAATGACCTGAACAATTTTTAAATCTTATTGACACAATTAGGCACTCCTCTAAATTTTCATCAAAAGGACTCTCCAGTGCCTTCTTTTTTCATGTGTATTTAGGCTGCCCAGGTTTCTGGCATATTTTAGGTGCTATAGGCTAGATACCATCTTTGCAGATACTGCAATCAATATACTAGCAATCATCTTTTTAAAGTCTAAGACTCTATGTACAGTTGGAAAACAGATTAAAAGAGGACCCTTTGTTTTGACTCAGAAACTGACTAAGCAGACTACAACTCCTAGTACAAATAAGGACATATTGCATTAGATCTTAAACTATTTACCCAGAATCTCATTAAATTAACATGCAAAGGAGCTAGATGCTATTTGCCTGTTTATTCACAAGATAGTCTTGTGACAGTAGAATCCAGATCTCCTGAGTTTTGTATAAGCAGATTCTGAGTGCCTGCCTTTTTATATAAACTTACTATCTGTAAGTCATCACAAGTAAAATACATATAGAGAAGCAATTAAAAAAATAAAGAAAGAAATGACTGATGAGTCTGTGTCCATGTCACTCCTTTCTTAGGATTAGGGTTAGGGTTAGAGCAGTGATAAAGTGCAGAGCCCCATGTGGAATACAGATGTAAAACACATGCAAAAGGATATGCGGGGCAGCAGCAAGTCTGCCTGTACAGCAACCTTTGTCTCTCAGTCTTACTTTGCCCTAATGAGTCCGTGTCTACCTCATCCCTTTTCTAGGGTTAGGGTTGGAACAATGATAAAGCACAGAGTGCTATGTGGAGTGTCCCTGCAAAGGACATCTAAAAGTCACAGTAAATGTCATTTTTGAGAAATGTCTATGTGTTTTTGAATAGTTTCTGCATTGTGCCATCCTTCTCCTTACAGCTTCTATACTCAGTATTTGGAAATTGATTTAGTGATGATTGGGATATTTTAGGCCTTTCCTAACACACAAAAACACTGAGATCATCAGTGTCATCAACATTTGACTAATTATTTAGAATTATCATTACTGTTTTCTTTTATAATGCCTGTATATTACTAAATAGAATCCCTAATGATTACATGTCAACTGAAGCATTTTCTTTCTTTTTGTGAGAGCTTCTAGATTTTCTTGTAGATTCTCATTGATTCTGAGATTCTCCTACTTATTCTATAATCCATAGTATTCAAGTACATACTGTGTTTGCTCCACACTCTTTTGAGGCTTTCAGTTATTATTTGAAATAATTTTAACCCTCTTGTATGTCTTTGATTTTCTGTAGATTCTTTTTGCTGATGGCACAGTGTGTACGAGTCCTGATTCTGGACCAGTCATACCACGACCTATAATTCCAGATAATACCCAATCATTACCAGAAACAGAGCCTTTGCCTGAGACCATCACTAAAAAAGGTAACATTTCCAGTAGGAAAGTAGGGGCTAATGATATTTAATAAGGGACATTTTTTTTTAGTCTGAAATTTTTGCCCGTATGAAAATGCAATTTTCTGCGCTCAACTACTGTACATTCCTAATTCATCACCTCATAGTAGGTCATTCTCTTATACTCAGTTCTTTTCACACGTGCAAAGACTCTCAGAAATAAGAGAGTGTGTGAAAACTACATCAGGAGCAGAGTGAATCAACACAAAGTATTTTAAAAGAAATCCTTGTACCTGCAGAAATGTGAAATCCTTGTTTATATGTTGCACAATTTTTACTCTTGGTATTGAGAAAAGCTCCTCTCTACAAGTCGAATGTATCACAGAAAACTTACTATATTTTTTTCTCATTGTATGTATTCCTAGGCATGGATCTATGGTCTGTCCCAGTATATCCATTCTTATGTTTTTAAGTATTTTGACAGAGAAAGAACCAAGTACAAATTTACTTCATACCTCAGAATGTATTGGATTGGATTTGCTTTGGAAGTATATGAACAAAAATTGCTGCCAAATAGAAAAATCTCTCAGAAAGAGACTTCTGACTCATGGAGTCCAGTCCCCTGTTCTTAGAACATTACCTAAGATATCTGGAGGGATGTTTGAGAATTCCTCTGAGAAACCATGTTCTGATTTTCAGTCTCCATATCTGTAACAAGTTTATATCCTTTATTCCTTATTTTTTATTAACAGTCACTTCCTAACACCTTTCTTCTCCTATGCTTAATATGCTTAACCTTGATGAATTTGTCAATTAGTGAACAGTGCTATCTTATCTTCTTTTTGCCTTTTTTGGGGGGTAGGGGTGGTGTTACATAAACTATAACCCTTTAAACTACAGTCTGGATTATAATTTACTGTTCCCTATATACACTTAGTCAATCTCCTTTTCTTGGACATGGGTGACCAAAATTCTCTAAGAGTATCCTCTAATAAAATCTCTCTATTACTTTTCAGAGTAGAATCACTATCTTTCTTCTTCTGGCTCACTACAGGATTGTGCTTGCATTTTTGTCAGTATTCCACAGTAATAACTTGGAGTCATCTTGCATTTCTGTATTTGACTAGTACCTCCAAGTCCTTCTTCTATTTTACTGTTGCAAACTGTCTGAAGCAGGAACTATTTTTATTAATACTTATTGCATTAAACTTAATTCTACTAGTTTTTATCAAACCATTTATTTTAATACTCAGGCTTATTCATAGGCTAGTTTTACAGGCTTTTTTGCTTGTAAGCCATTCACATTCTCTTCTGCATTGATGATGCCTTCCAATGTCATGTTGTAATCAGATTTCATTTATATGATGTTTACTTATTCTGCTGTGGTCATTAATGAATTAATTAAATAACACTGGTCCAAGGACATATCTTTGAGTAACAGTTCTTGTAACTTACTTGTAGCTTGATAAATAGTTCAACTTACAGAAACTTTTCAGTTTACTGGTTTTTGTCTTTTGCCGTAGAGTCCAATACACAAATATGACACAGAAATTCTTGTTTCTGCAGGAAAGAGCATCCAAAGGAACAGTGTATCACACTCAGATAAGGATGAGTTGTTTGAAAATGCTCTTCAGTGTCTGATTAATACTGACCAACCAAAGGAGAATATGTCAGGAACCTGGATAACAACCACCCCTTCAGGCTTTCAAGTGGGTACTGAGGGAGCAAAGCGAATGGATCTAAAACCACTCTTAATCTATCAGGCAACTGACCCAGCTGATGGAACGGTACTACAATTTTTGTGTTATAATAATACTTCCTGTAAGCTAAGAGACATGGGTGCTATTGTAAGCATTATAGAGGTTGTTCATTGAACACATATCCTCCAGGTTGTGTTATTGTACAGTTAAATATGCAAAAGCTTTACATTCAAAAGAAAATGTGAGTCTTCAGTCGTTCAAATTGATAAAGTTCTAATGGTCTAGCTTCAGAGTTTCAGTAGATGATAAAATCTTGTTTAACTGATATTGCTGTTACAGGTATCCCAGTGCTAATGTAGATCAGTCTTCCTTTATTATGTCAGGTTATGACTGTACGAGATGATGCAGTGATAATGGTTGAAAAGCTGGATGGCAGCAGAATTGTAGATCATGCGGATGGTACTAGAATCACCACTTTTTATCAAGATTGTGAAGAACTTTTTGTACCTCAGGATAGTAAAGAAACAGGTAAAATTGAAAGGGGAGCATCTCTGCTCTATCTGCATTTTATGAAGCAGCTAGTTGTCAAAATGTTCTTAAAAGGCACATACTGATGCTATAGATAACAAATCCAATAATACAGACTGGGCTTATTTCTCTGTTTACTCTTTTTTTAAATCAGCATTCATTGCAAAAATTTAACTTTAGCCAGCAAGTAAATTTCCTTCTTTCCATGTGTACATTTACATGACCATCTTCACCATAAGACCATGGTGTGTCTTGTGAGTTCTTAAATGTTCATTGTCCTCTCTCCATCTTCCCTGATACCAACAAGTAAGCTGCATTGATTCTTACTGAACAGTTGTTATGAGGACAGGGCATCTTCATATTCTCAGAGAGTGTGTAGACTCTCCATCCTTGAAGATACTCAAAATTTGTTTAGATATGACTCTGTAAAATGCCACATCTAGAGATGTGAAGTGCCAGGTCCTGAACAACAGGCCAGAGTTGGGATTGACTTACAGATGAATATAGCACTGCCCTTGTAGAAGTACACAAAAGTTGCCTATAAAACTGTTAATGCTAACCTGCACATAGGCTTATTAAACTGTAGCTTTTGTAGGCTCTTGTGCAAATGTTTTTGATCTTGAAGGGAACCCTCCCATCCAAGGCCTGGGCTATGGCCAAATCCTGGTCCCAAGTGATAGGGAAAGAATGCCCTACCAGACGTTACCGCTCACAAAGAAAATGCAAGTTATCATGATTTGCTGATTTGGCTCTATAAAAGCTGGACCCTCTTGCCGCAACTTTGGAGATCTCACTTATGGGTGGACGCACCACGTAAGACCTCTCAATTGCCAGGGAGGTTCTCCAAATCCTCACTGCAACAGGGGCTCCCCAGTGATTGCAGATCTGGATGATGGCAATGTATTTAGGCAATTGGTGATGTATCTTTATCTTAATCACTAATTTCTTTCTCATATAGTAATGGTTAGGTGAATTACATTCCTTATTTTGTCTTTTGCTTAAACTGAGTGCATACTAAGCTTATGGTTTTGTTAAATGTATCATTCTGTATTGCCTTAATATTAACAGTGAAATAAGACCATTCTTTCCATTGGTGTCTGGTTCTTTCCATTCATCCACCCCAAGGCTAATGATGATTTGTGTTTCTGCTAACTGTCGGTATATTCTGTATGCTTGGTTCATTTGCTGAAAAAATTCTATCTACTGTAGCTTAACATGGAATGAATATTTACTGTGTGGACATCAAGCCTGTTGTGTTCAAACATAGTATGGCGTTTGGGTTGTTTAGCAAAAAAAAAAAAAAATCTGTTAGATAGTAATATTCCACTATGAGATTTGAAAAAATCAAAACAATGGCCTTGAATTGATCTCACTATTCTATAGAAAAACAATAGCCAGATTAACATATCATCTGATGTGTTTTTTATGGCTTGTGCTACTGAATAGGAATTCCTTCACATTCTACCACTTAAATCACAGACATAAGGAATTTCAGTATTCCAGCTCACATCATATATATCCAGATCATTATGGTTACTACTGTATTTGATAAAGTTAAATATAATCTCCTGGCCAGCCACAGATGGTCACAGACTTCTTTTGTTGTTGTTATTGTTGCTATTGAATTTGTCTATATTAAGTTCACTGTCCAAAAATGTGAATATTGCATATTACTTATACATAGAACTATGTGGAAAAAAAAGAGATTTTATGAAGAAAAGCTTATCAGGGTCTTGTACTGAGGAGATAAAGGCCCAGCCTTATGAGACAAAATCGAAATGAATCTTTGTGGTTCACATACTCCTGTCCAGTTGCTCTGTATTGATTCTTAGATGAACATTCAGAAGCCATCACAAGAAAGGTCAAATGTATGAGAGTGGAGAATCCTGCCTTTGCTACTGTTATAACAAATTGTGAGGACAGTACCTGTTGTACCATATTTGGAGATGGGACATCTATTATAGCAAAGCCACAGGGAACATATCAGGTAGGAATGTTCCAAGTGCCATGTCTTCATTATCAGCTTCTCTCACCTTGACTATTTTAGCTCCCTCTCTGCAGCCTTCACAGTTCTTTTGACTCCATCTCTTTTATAGTCTACCAATACACTTAGACATTTGCCCACAACTATAAGTTTCTCTTTTATTTAAATATAAATCTTACATTGCCCTAAGTTACAGAAATTACTACACACCTGCCATCTGCCTATCTCCTGGACCTCATCTTTCTTCTTTCTCTCCCTCCAAGACAGATGATTGAGCCTTTGTCTTGATTTGCATCTATTCTTAAGGACCATTACAGACTGAACTTACTCCTTTCTTAATTTGACAGGTTTTACCCATGAAGATAGGCTCCCTTTTCATTGATGAAGATTGTTCAGCAGTTTATACCCATGACGTTTGTAATAATAATAAATTCATAACCAAACAGGAGGGGAAGCAAGTGGGGAGATATGTTATGAAACACACCTCCAGCATTATATGTGAGGTGATGGATCCTGAAGGAAATTTTTTCAAGGTAAAATACATAGAAGGAAACATGTTTTTGTATGTTGAGGAATATTGTCTCATAAACATCTTTCAAAGTCAGCTTGTATGCTTGTGGTTACTAATTCCTAAGGCAGCCTGGCTAACCAGAAACAGCAGCTCCTGAACCAGCTCTCTGAAATGTTCTTGAGATTGTGATGATTCTCAGGATTTCTTCTTTTTTGTATTTCCTTTTCCTTTAGAGCAAAGCACACAGGTCTAGACTTTACACAGTGTAAACACAAACTACACAGTGGTCTACACTTTTCCTCACCCAAAAAAAACTCTAATCTGCCCGGTAAGACAGCTACCATTATAAAAGCAATGACTCACTCTTTAAAGTAATAGTGGTGTAAAGTAATATTCTCACCTAAGATGATAGATATTTTACATTAGACTAGTACTTAGTTTTGAGTTCTGGAATCATTGTCTAGGGCTCTGTGACCTGCATATTGTTTTCTAATTGTGCGTTATTATTTTTTTCATGTCTCAGTAATGTTATCCTGTGTGTGGCATCAAGTAGCATTGTATTATAAATATGACAACCTCAAAATATTATTTCTATTGTTGCAATTGTAATCATTGCCATTTTTTTCCAGATTCCTGTGAAATTGCACTAAGACTCCATTGGACATCTTCATTGTAATATACTTTTTTTTTTAGCTGGTCTAATTCTACAAATTAGAAGTGAAGTTGCTTGACATCAGTCATTGCACATCCTGATTTTTACCAGGCAGTACTTAGGGAAAAAAAAAAGGAGGAAGGGAGCAGGCTGTTAGGTAGTTGAAGGTATTGTGGAAGAAGTGATCACAGTGGGTATTTGTTATAGAAAGAAAAAAGAGTATAATGTAGTATTAGACATATTTGCATACATGCAATTATGTGTGTATATAAGGAATATTAGACATATTCCACATAGTTGCTAGGTGTGACATATTCCACATAGTTGCCAGATACAGCTGTAATTGGATAGGTTCATTTTTGGTCTGAGTTACACCTGAGGCTAAAGCAAAAAGGATATGGTCTGAGTATGTCAGATTCATCTCACAAACTGTCCTTTGAATCACTCTAGTCTGTATATCTGTCTATATGTGTATATGTGTATGAACATTCTATGTACATGTAGATATGTGTATATATATGTCTGTATTTATATATGCATATATGCAAATATATATATAGCTCTCAGAGTTCTATCAGTGCCTGTTTGTGTATGCGTTGGTCAAAAGAGTGAGTATATTTTTCTGTGAGATCATCTGTTAGTGCTTATAAAGGTATACGTTGAAGATGAAATTTAAACAAGTTTGGCTCTGTTTAACAATCCTTGAGCATTTATTAAATATCAGCATATGATATATGTGATAGGACATGTCTTTCTAGAATCTTTGTCTTGCCTTTCTTTACATTACTTTTATGCATGAATGTTTAGATGCCCAACATGAAGTATGATTTTTCTGTCTCTTTCACTGGGTAAGACCATATTACAGTTCAGAAACCAGTTTGTGTTTAAGTATATCATGTCATTCAAATCATTTTTTATGATTTCTCTTATAGGTCATGGCTGATGGCAGCACATCTGTATTTGTTCCTAGCATTGACTGTGATGACAAGGAAGTCAGAAGTTCAACATCAGTAGTGCCAGAAAATAATGAATCTATCACTCGTGTTGAGCATGTCCCCAGGTATACTGCCCCAGCTTCATAGATTTATGTTCACTCTTTCTTTACTATGTTGCATTCATGCAGGAATGTGCAGATTTGCACATTCTTTATTCAGTACTCAGTTTTTGCACATTGATGTCCTCATCTTGAAGTTCCATTTTCTCATATTTCATCACTTGGCTTTTTTCTATTTGCCATCTAGAAGAGAGTGCAATTTGAAAGCCATTATATTTGTTCAGATTTGTGTGGTGGTTCTCTAGGTTCTTCATTGTCTATGCTGATGGTTCTGGGACTGAGCTTCTTAGGAGCAAGGATGTAGAACAGTATCTTGCTGAGGCCTACAGTGATCCAGCTACAGCTGTCTTGCAGGACCCTGTGCAAGAATGTCCAGGTATAACAATTTAATTTCTGTTCTGACAAAATAATAACTGAAAACACTACCATGGTGGAATCAGAAGCCAGTTTGGACAAGAAAATTGAAAATGTGCTTCTCCCATATAAGTAGGCTTCCACACTTCTGTAAGTGAAGAATAGGGAAGGTTGAGCTTATGAATAAAGAGAATTGAGTGAGTGACACTTTGAAGGGATAAATGAACAGACAGCTGTCATATCTTTATCCATGGTAAAACATAAAAACAAAAATAATTACCAAATACATAGATTCTCTTTGTATTTGCTGTCAAGAAACACCAGATGTTTCTCAGTCTTCATCTAATGATCTTGGAGTATTATGAATGAAGTATTTATGTCGACCCATTTTCTGGCTGTTGGAAAAGTTAAATAAACATACCTCTTTTCATGACAATGTAAGAAAGAAAAGTTGTTGACACTTATTAAAGTAGCACTCTAGTATTGCCTCCCAAGGAAAATGATTCTTATTAAAGTATTAAAATCTCAGATTAAAGAAGGGTAGATGAATAATAAGAAGTCCCACAGATTTTTTTAGAACCCTGTTACTAGGATGTTTTTCCAGACTTCTTAATTCACCTTTCTACAATATTGGCTCTATTTGCCTTGACAGCAGGGTTTTGCAATTTTGCATCATCGTGACAAAGCATCTCAGTGGTGATACGAACTTATAAGTCCACATATGGATAGAGGACAAAGTGGACTTTTAGATTGGAAAAAATATTTTGAAGTACATTAAAATTAATCAAAATAATAAAGGGAGACAATAATCTCAAATTAATTCAGTGATCTGTTCCTGAAGTATAAAATACAATGAAGACCTGTGCTTGTTCTGAATAGGAAGTACATCTCCCTGAAAGTAATATTCAGTAAATACGGGTTTATGGTCTGCCCTGCATGCTTTAGATATTCTGCACATTGTTCAAGTGAGAAGTGACCCAAGATTCCAAGCAAATACCAAATGCAATTTATTGTTGAACACAGTCTGGATAAGCCAGTTGTCCAACTATTCTGTAATTCCCTCAGTGATCAAGTATTACCTGTAGCCACCAGCATCACATTTTCATGTGAAGTTTTACCACCCCATAGTAAGTACACACAGACAAGCATTTCTCTCTTTTTGGAGGTTTGAGACGCATATCCATCTTTTTTATTTATTTAAATTGATTCTTATCAAAATATTTCTTTGAACCAGGCGTTTTAAATATTACTATCCTCCGCCCTTTGGCTGAAGCCTCCCCCTGGATAATGAATAAAAAACCAGAGAGTATTGTTCCTCCAAATCTTCAAACAAGGAACTGGGATAAACTTTCTCCTTTTGAGGTATAATTGTTTTAAAGAAGTATCTTGCTGCTTAAGTTATAGATGTTTGTCACTTGGGAAAAAAAAAAAAAAGTGAAACTATCAAGTCCAAGTTATTAAGCGGATCAAGCACGGGATAGGCTGTGTCAGGGAAAAATTCTGTCTCTCTCTCTCTCACACATGTGCACACACACATCTCTCACATCAGCTGAGACCCACTCTGGTTACCACTCCAGGAAGATTAGAGAACATGGGAAGATTATATTGAAGAATGTGCTATTCCTTTCAAGCATTCTTAGCATTGAGCTTTTGGGTGGCAGATCAGCTCCACCATCTAATTTTTCTACCTCGATCTCCTATGCCTTGTCAGACATCTGCATAGCATTACCCTTATCCCAGTTTCTAGCACCAGAGGTCCTTATTAGCCAAATCTCTACACAGGCTGTCCATCATATCAGTCATTAATGATATCATGATACATCTTTGCTGCAGCTTCAGGTATTATTCTCCCGCCTGCTGTTGACACATACCAAGGCTTGCAATGTTTGGTTCTTGTTTGCATTGTCATATCAGGCATGGTTCATTATACACAGTTCCTGCTTGCATCATACTCAACTTTTGATTGAGACAAGGTCATGGTACTTGTATTTTTGAATTTTATGTTCATATTTATTATGTATGTTTATCGCATTATGTGTTAATAGATCATTAATTCATTACAGATCATAGTGTTTGATTAGTCCAATGCCCTTCACATTATAACATCACTGTTACTTCCATTTGAGAATTTTCAAATATCTTTGAAGCTGATTCAGTTAAATTTGAAACTTCCTGATGAAGTGGAAAAATTACATTCCAGATTTCTAGATACAACACTAAAGCACAGAATGTGATGAATTAGCACAAGTTACATGAGTTTCATTGCAGTTTGTTCTAGACAGATATATGTCCAGTTTCCTACAACCAGAGATTTTAAGACATGGTCAGTTCCTAATCAAAAGCTTTATGATTATTTTCAGAGAAATTACTAACTTATGCTCACTGCTATGTTAGCACAACTACAGGATGTTGGACCAGTTGTCTTGCACCTTGATAATTTGGAAAGTTTCACTACCAAGATCACATAGACAATCTCCTAGTGAGCAAGTGTTTCTAGACTGGAACCAGAAACCCAGCTCTTACCTCGCAAATCTCATATTTTAGTTACAAAATCATCCTTATTCCTAAAAATTACGAAGGCATTATTCTTAGAAAATATGACTAGATTAAGTGAAAGTCAATTATATTAACCTCATTTAACTAAATAAACTCAGGACATGCAGGATGGAGTTCACTCAAAATACAGTCATCTTTTAAGTTCAAGATCTTACACACTATATTGTCTAAATCTGCACGGCTGTAAAGGGAAAAATGCTTAGCAGCTAAGATGTGAAGCCTATCAGTTTGTTCACTATCCACTGGTTATTGTTTCCAGTTACATTTTGTGCCCGTATGTATAAACAGCAACCTAGAGTCATCTCTGTTTTCTGGAATAACCACAATGTGAGAGCATTTGATATAAATTTAGTAAGTTCCTTGATTCAAGTCCAGAAGCAATGAGCTGTTTTTCACTCAGAAGGCAGATCATGTTTTGTCAGCTATATGTAGATACATAGATGGCTTAGACAGATAGTTTTCTAACAAGTCGGTAATATTAAGTAACCTCTTGCTCTTTTTGCTTGTTCTTACTTATGTTCAGAATAAGATCACAGTTCCGACAGTCAAAGCACATGTTTGGAAGGGTCTCTGCATCGGATCTGAAGAGCAGACCTGCTTGCCAGTACCTGTGCAAAAATGTCCTAATAAACTGCAAATCCGTCAGCTGTTCCAATATGAGCCACTCAGCGAGGAACTAAGAGAAAAGCTGCAGCTTTCCCTCAAGGTAGTACTGTTGCTTCATTCTTCCAGTGAACAATAGATAACACACAAATTGGGTGGCATGAATTTGCAATATATGCTTGAGACGAGCACTAATGCTTTTGAAGAAGTATCAGCATTTCATATCCAGACATGTGCTGTAAGAAAAATGTATTTCTGAAGCAGCTCAACTCTTTTACCTGAATCCCTTCTGGAACATTCCTTGCTGTGCAAATACAGGAAGTACACTCAAGTAACCATTATGGATAGTGCACTAGTTTCCTTCTTTTCAGTATTAATATCTAATACTCTTACTTTGCTTAGGTTTCTACCCAAAATCTTAAAAAGTCAGCTCTATAAAACCATACAAGAATTTCTAACCCACTATAACTCTACAGTTTACTTCACTGAGACATACTGAGACAAACTGTAGTCTTTATTAATGTATCAGATCCATAGATCAGTACAGTACTGATCCAGGTTCTGCAGAGATACATCTCTCAGATGATGATTTGTCAGGTTCAGTATGTCTCACTTTACACATATTAAGTTTATCCTCACTCAACCAATGAGCAACAAAGCACTGAGAAAAACATCAAGAGGAAAATGTTTCTTCAAAGAAGCTCAAACACAATTTACTTTATCTCAGTTCTAATGTGATTGCTTCTGTTAGAGTTCTTAAAAGTGAAAACAGTCTGCAGTTCAGTCAGTGTTACACATTTCTTTCTACTTCATATTTCTATGTATTGCATTTTCAGAAATATACTGGGACTTTGCTCAGAGTGGTGTAGGTAGAGCTTAGACTTGAATGCAGATCTGCAATATAACAGCTTCCCTAACTTCCACCAACATTGTTTCCCAGACCTGATGTACAGTGTTCTGATTGTCTTTCACATACGTAACTGCTTACAATGCTCTGGCACCACTAAAAACAAAACATGAAATTCTGAGTTCTGTCACGCTATTGATGTCTAGCAAATAGCCAGCAAAGTGTGTGCCCACACCTCAGTAGTGACTGGTTCATAAAATGGGCAAGTTACATCTCATGTATGAGTAGTGTTGATCTATGTTAGTGGCTTCCTCCTTTACTTCTCAGTTGGGGTATGAAACACTGTGAAAATATTACTACAACAGCTTTTAGAGTTAAGAACTCATTATTAGCTACCAGTTAGGGAATAACAAAATATATGTGCTCTATAATTTAGTTATTTATTATCTATTTTAATTATGTCATTACAGACTAATATATTTAATAGTTAATAGTATGAGACATCTGAGCAGGAAACAGCATTTTCCAACTGGTTAGATTTTTTTGTCACATCACATTTCAAAGGTCTGTTTGAAATAGAAGAACATCATCAATAACTTTTCAACTTCAGTTTCACAAGAGAAATTTTGTAAGGATCACTTCAATCTAAAATGAAAATATCCTTATTTGTTGTATATCAATATCTATTCTATGGATTTTTGATAAACAAGAATCTTAAATTTTAAGATAAGCACTCAGTTTGTGAGAATTAAATCAAGATCTAAAGAAAATAGCATGCTGCTTTTTTCTGTCATCTCCCTTAAAATTTAAGAATATGAAGGAATGAAAAAGAAATAGAACTAGATAATTTATGTGAACCTTGTGTGCAGTACAGAACTGCACGTACCTTTCTAGTAGAGTGAAGTGTTAGTCATCCTATGCAAACATTTTTTTCCATCTGAAATTCTTAAGTACAGAAAAGTGTGGAAAGCAGAAAATGTCCTTATCTTTAGCACTCAGTGTGGCTTTGGCAAAATAAAACTTTGTCTAAAAATGGTATTTTAAACTTTTTCTTTGAACCAAATCTTTCAACTTTGATGTTGTAAATTTCCCTTTCCCTAATAGGGGATCAGGTAGAAAGGAGACACAGTTCAAAACCAGTATTTCTTAGAACACCTTTTACTTAATAGGCAAATATATTGTATTAATAATAGAATCAAATTGTTGTAATTAATAACAGCTCTCAGTCAAAACATTCCTTTATTCACTCACAGTTTACTCACATGCTTACACACTTTAACATACTTACCTAGTTGGTGCAAATGTTGGGAAGCGAACCCTGACTGCATAGTCAGAAGCAGGGGGTCACTGGTGCTTCAGAAGCTCTCCAGAGCAATTAGCAGTCTCTTGAATATGGTCTGAGTTGCCCAGCTCATTGTGGGTGCTGATGTGTGCCAGTGGCCTAGTAGAGATTCAGCAGAGGTCTTGTGTCATCAGTTGCTGACAATTCAACAGGATTGCTAGTCCTCAGAGCTGAATAGTACTCCTCAAATTTTCACACGCTATTTTCTTAGCATGTATGTACTTCTTTCTTTACCCTGTTGGTTTTGTTTTTGCTTTGTAACTACTTCTTAGAACCTCTGTGTACCTAGATAACCCATTCACACAGAAGGCGCCCTTATGCATGATATGCATGTAGGATAGTATGCAGATCTAATACTACCACAAAGTCTTTTCTCTCTGTATGTATACATTAAGTTTGCCTCTGCAAAAACCTGCATCTTTCCTGTTTTTTCTCCATTCTTTGCTATATCAGGAATACATAGACATCATTTTGAAGCAGGAAAATGATCTGCAAGAGATGAATGTAAAAGAACCAAGAACAGAAGAGGAAAAGAAGAATGCTGCAGATCTCCTTGAAGTGGTTACAGTGAGAATAAATATTTGTTTACGGTTTTTCAACAAATATATTACACTGTATTGCAAGTGTCACATTAATAGAGTAATAAATGTTAGGATAGCAGAATGCCAGCTCAGCTGTGGTTTAATATAATGGTAATGCAGAGCCTGGCAGTGCTTGGCATTTAACCTGCCCAATGAATGGCACTACTGCCATATTGGAGAAAAATAATAAAAAGAATTTAAAGGTTTGATTCTTCAGAAAAATGAATTCTGAAACACACAGGCTACAGAGACTGAAATTCGTATGTCCACTAACTTTAAGATAAGAACATTTCCAATCTGTTGATACTGCACCTTGGTGGCGTCTTTGAACCACTACCTCCTCATGAGGTAGAGTTAATGAGTGTTTAAACCTGGTTTTGGTGTAATGTGAAAATACTGTTATCACCTGGCTGTGCTAAGCAGCACTTAAACTTTTGGGAAATGCGCTCTACTAATTCACACAGCTACTTAGAGAGTTAGAAGCATAGAGAGGGGAATAATGAGTGGAAAAGACAGGAAAATAGGGGAAGAGGGACAGGGTAACAGTCAGAAAATGGTGAGATTAGTGGGAACTGGATAACAAAGGTAGAATAGAAGGTAGATTCAGGTAGTTGAAGCAGGTGGGAATTAGGATGTAATAGGACATATGACAGATGCTTTATACCGTGCATGCAGAATGATCAGTTTGCTGTATTTCAGTTCTTTAAAATATTTGTTTCCTGCAACTTTCTTTACATTTGGTTGTCTGTCATTATGTAAATTCACTTTTTTTACTAGTTACTAAACACAGATTTTTTTTTGTCTCATATATAAAATACTGTATTCCTTTTAAAATAAATAACAAACATATAGTGAATTAAAGCACACTTAATTAAAAAGTGTGGCATTTAAATAAATTTAAATATTCACTGCCAGATAATATATCCACCTTTCAAAAGTGAGTGTACTCTAGCAAAACAATGTCATCCTAGGCTTTGAGTCTACCTATTCTCAGCATATGAATACACTAAACATGAGAGCTTTTCAATCATTAACGGTATTAATTTACTTTTTCTAGATATATCTTTAATGTTATTAGTTTTTTTTTCAAGATTTTAAAAAAATGTAATTTTAGAATTTGTCTTTGAATTTTTAGCCAAGCTAGTATTTTCATTCACTGGCTCAAACTAAAGCATCATTTTTAATTTTAAAAGCTTTCATTTAGCTGTTTTCTCAGTTTTCAAGTTGCATACAAATATTAAAAAGAGAGTTCAGAGTGGAGAAAGGAATGATCTAGCAAAATAGCAGGAAGGAACTCAGCATTTCTGGAAAGAAGAACACTGTAATCTATCAGTGGCTTGGTCTATCTCTGTCCTTCAGGCAGACACCTCATTGATTTAATGAGACCTACTGCGTTGGTGTATCTCACATGTTGAATAGACTTGTCTAGTGACTAAATGACACAGATCTTGCTGTGGATCTTCCATGACACAGGAATTGGTGTCATGTTCTTCCCAAGCCAGTACTACAGCCTCTAGTAGTCTACTAGGCTAGCTCTGCTACACCCACACTTGGCCTACTTACAGGGACTCTGACTTCCAATTGGCTGCTTCAGCAGCAACATGACAATAAAACAAGGAAATTAGAGATGAGTGAAAGAGTCTGTTACCCTTCTGACACTTCATTGTAATCCAGCCACAAGAGAGCTCCTTAGTAATGAAACCTACATAGTCCTGAACACATTTCCCATGTGCTGCCTTTTCAAGCCCATGAATTTTGGATTTGGTTCAAATCCTTCATGGAAGCACTTGTCCTTCAAAATCTTCTGTCTGAGATTTTGAAATAGTTGAACTGATCTAAAAAGCAACAAACATTTAAAATACAAAGCCACTTATGAAGGAAACAAATATATATTTAGACAGGGGAATTTCCACCTCATTTCTGTTTTTCCCAGTTCATGTTTTGTCACATACAGCAGTTCACCTACTCTTGTAGTTTCACTTTCAAGTAACAAAAGAGCACATGTTTGGGCCAGAAGGCTTTTGAAGAGAATGCTGATTTTGCAAGGTCTGTTTCTCACATAGTCATGATTATTCTTTCTTCATTGTAGTCCTTCCCTAACTTGGAGCAGTTATCCAAAGATCTCAGCACCAGAGGTAATAGCAATTCATTGACTGTCTTTGAAAATTGTTAAATACTATACTACATAGCAAATTGTAAAGCACTGAAATAATCTTTTTAAAAGAGGAACATAAGGAGTTGATCTGTGGTAGGTACATGACTGTCTTCAGTTCCTAATGCTTTTCTTACATATGTGATACATTCATTCTATAAAATGTATATTAAAAACTGCTAACCAACTCATGAGAACAGAGGTGTCACTTAACTAACTAAATATTTCAATATTTCATCAAAGAGTTTGACTGTTAAGTAGCACACATCTTCAGAAAATATGTATTCAAAAATGGTCACATTGAGGACTGAACGTGAATCAATGGCATGATTTTCATAGATGATTGGAAATTGTTATCATCAATGATATAGTACCTCTAAAAACCACTTAATTGCCAATTTTAGGCATATATATTTGTCATTTTGACCCACATTTCCTGGTATGACAACTATGGACACAACTCTGTGTCATTACATTTATACATATATTATCATGTCAGACAAGTTTGTCGAAGTAAATGGATAGCTCCTGGTTGTTTATCAATCACATTTGAAAATCTGGTCTCAACCAATTAAATATTTCAGTATTTCCTTACTTCAGGGAAAATATGAAATAGCATAGTAATCTTCCCTCATGGCTTTCTATAAAAGTGAAAAATATGACACTCCGTAGCATCTATTAATATCTTCAATAGGCACAAATAAGAATTAAGAAAGTTGTTTCTTTCTTTAAAATATTAGTTGACTTTTTCCATAGAAAAATCTGTAGTATTCAGTCCCCTAGTGATGCTAGCCTTTAGAGCCTTGTTTTTTATCTCCTCTTCCCTGTCCAAGGGTATAACAGAGCATACTGTCCAGTGTAAAGGGAAACTGCTGCAAAAAAGCTTGCTACACAGTTTCCTGCTTAAAAAAATATTAAAATGGAATTGGACTTCTAGCATGGCTTTATTAATGAAGAAGACAGTGTTAGAGAGAAGCTCTTAAACAAATGCAAAAGTAGTGGGAAAAAAAGGCAGGAAAATAAAAGTTTTTTGTGTGTGAAAAAGTTAACCAAAAAAAGATCAAATACACAAATACAGTATTCCTTCACAGCCACACTTAAGCTGAACTTAAGTAAACTGACAGTAATAAATGCCTTTGAAAGCATGCCTTATTTTCTTCAGCTGGAGAGACAGGCCTGCAATGTTTTTCCCTGTCAGAAAGTGGTTGAATGTCAGCAATTTTTCCTATTATCAAGAATCTGATCTGTTTCTTAAAAGAACATAAACATATTTTGGGCAATATGGGATAGGGATATGTATTTAATCTGCCTCTTTTTTTTTTCTCTCTCTATTGAATGGATTTTCTGTCTGTTGATGTTTGTCATTTGTTTATGCAATGTCCTTTCTACCTCCTACCTCACAGTCTTGAAGAGTCTGCAGTTGGCCTTCCTCACAAAGGGGATTGTTTGTCCTTCAACGAGAGAAGAGTCCAATTCTGCCTTTTATTGGCTCAGCAGTATTACCATAGCAATGAAATTTTAATTTGAATAAAAATCGATCTAATGAATAAGAACTATTTGTATTTTTACTATTTTAAGCTCTATATTTTAATCAAGAGACAGACAAATGCCTTAAAAATATATCCTTCTGTGTTTACTATTCATAACACTTACCAGTGCCTAACTGAACATGTATACTCAGTGTTAATCATCTGCATTTACCTTACAGTTCACATAGCTGAGTTATATGGAAGGGCAGTGGCTTCTCAGTTCCAGTGCTCCACAGGGAAGACAATCTCTAAGCAACCAAAGGACCACTGGCAGACATTCAGGTAGGACAGTCCAGTGAAAATAGATGTAAATAATGCAGAAGACAGAATAAGCAGGCAGCAGAGAGCATTTTGCTGTCTGTCATTAAGAAGGACCTAAATCTCTAGATAACATTTCATTTTACTAGTTTTCCCTGTGATTTTGTCTCTCTGTGCCTCTCCTTATCTCAAAGATACTTTAAAGTTTCTTGTAAAAAGGCTTTGAGATTTTCTTTTCTTCTTGGGGGGGAGGGTTGTTTTTTTCTTTATGTTTTTGAACAATATAATAAAAATAGAGATGTTCATGAACAGCTTTGCTGCAAAACATATGAGTACAATTCAGAAGTCATTAAAAATATTAATATAACATACTTGCATAGGTAGTTTTCATTCCAGAGTTATCCTGTAAATACTGGGGGGAAGGAGGGGAGGGAGGGGGGAGTCTTATAGAATATTATATTACTTTTCTCATTTTCATTGCTTTTTTCCTGTACTGCTCACTCAGCACAGAACTAACAGCACTGTCCAAGTGGAAAGGCAGACTAGAGGAACACAGGTACTGTATTAATACGACAGAAAGTTAAAATTAATTCTTTTAAGAGACAATGAAGTCTGGAATGACTGCTGGAAGATTGCTACTGCTTTCACAAGTAGTGAATTGTGTTCTTGTGTTCTTGTGGTTCATTTGCAAATAATATGGTGTTCTCTGCAATAGAGGCTCTGAATGAATGTTTTAATTCGTATTGAGTTGCTCAGTTTGCACAAGCATTACCATTTTAGAATTTAAAATTCTGCATTTAGTTGATGTTGAAATAGAAAACATCTTTCTTATTTTTTGAAGGCTAAATAGCAATTGAAAGCTATCTTCTACAGTATCAGAACTACTTTTTAGTTACTTTATAGCAGGCTTACGTGCAAAAAACCCTGAAACTTTTAGATTAAAACAGCATTTTACGTTGTTTTGCATATTACATAAAGAATAACTATAAATATGTATAACTGAGTAACCACCAACCAACACAGAATGAAATCCTGGCTCTGAGGTCAGTGTCAAAACTTTCACTATGAGTGAGTTCATAGCTCTTACTAGATCTTGCAAGAAAATGAAGCTATAATATTTGAATAAAAATGGTCTAAATCAAACTGAAACCATAACAAGTCTTTCTCAGTTTAAACAATGATTATGAGAGCACTCTGGTGAATCTTATATTCAAGAATTTGGACAGGCTTCTGGGTACCCACAAAATTTCTCTGCAAATTAAAATGGGGAATTTAGATTCATTTTGTGTTATAAATTTTAGCAGTCACAGTGCATTTGAGGGAGAGAGTGATTCTCAGACGTAGAAGATTGTTGGAAAATTTAAATATACTGTCAGCACTCAGACATGTTCGACAGGATCTAGAGAACCAGGGCAAGTTTTGAGGAGTTCTTTATAACAACCACTCTACAAATTATATGCATTTTGATCAGATCCTCTATAAATCAGCATATGAAGAGGAGTCTGTCTCAGCATGCCTGGCCAGCTGATGCTTAATCTGCCTGCTATTTTTGTCTTACGTCTTTCCCACCTCTTTCTCAAGTACAAGGCTTTATACTTCTCATGGTACACTTCAAAGCTCTAGCAGCTGAACCATCCTCATAACGTACCCAAACCTCATAGCTAAGAGTCAGTAGATGATCCTTTCTGTCTTCACTTGTGTGTGCCTTCTCAATCAAGTAGCACTGAGAAAATTGCTAGTTACAAGAATATAATTCAATGTGAATGGGCAGAAAAAAAATGCAGCTTGCCTTTATCACTTATATTCCTTGTTCTTTCAGAAATAATACTGGAAAACAGAGTGAATTTAGTTATAATGTACTTTTCTTTCTTACCCACAATGGCAATATTTTCATAGGAAGGAACTTGATGAAGGAAAGGAGTGTTTAATGGCACTAAGGAACAAAATAATTCCTCCATATTTTGAGTCAGAATTTGACCAGGAGTTTCTTCTGGAAGAGGTAATCGAGCTCAAAACTGGATGAGTTTGTGTTAGTTCAGATAATTTCTATCATAGTTCCAAAAAGCCAGTTATGGTTTTACATTTCAGACTCAATTGCAAGAAACCATTACAGAGGTCAACTGTGACTAAATAAACCTGGGGAATTATATGCCTTTATCAAAGAAAATATATCTCAGAGAAGACTTTTGTTTCCTGAGATCAGACCCTCTAGATTCCTTTTATAAAGTCTGGAGAGAGTCTGATTCAGAGCAGAAGCTGAACCTTGGATCTTTTGACCCACATCTGGAAAACTTCTCATTTCCTAGAGAGGAAATCCAAAATGCTAACCCTTCTGCATTAAAGCTGACCTTGGGAACATTCCTGTAATCAGGCCTTACAGTCTGATCAATGCTTTGAACATCTAAAGCATACTAAAAAAATACACTTCAGAATCTGAGGAATCCTTATGTATACCAGTTTTATTGTTACCAATTTGGTTCTGCTTGTTTCTTTCCTTTGCACCCTTTCTGAAGTGTGTTGGTTTGCATAGTGCCATCTTCAGTGGTATGTCTGCTTGAGAGACCTAAGCCTTGTTTCTTATTTTGCTTTAGTTTCCGAATATGGAAGGACCATCTAAGGAACTTCCTCCAGTTCCAAAAAAACAAAATGGGAATCTGCCTTTACAGATGATCAGAAGCACTGTAATGGGTAATTTGAGCTATCTGATTTGGATATTTCAGTCATTGTGTTTTCAGTTTTATCTTTTCATTATTGTAGTAAAATTTAAGATTAAATTATCTATCTGACACTATATATTCCCAGGCATTCTGCATGTGAGCTTCTCAAATTGCACTGGCTACATCTATTCTAATAAATAAAAAAACATGCCCTGCAGCATGGAATAGGCTGTGCCTGGGTTGGTAAATGCAGTCTCTGAACAGAGGGAAGCCTTATCCCTAGCCCAAGCTCTTGTGCCTCTCAGTGTTTTGTGAGGAGACTGATAGTTGGCACAGGTCAGTATCATCCTAGTGTTCTAATAGTTTAACAGTATAAATCATGCTTCAGTACCTGAAAATGTTCCTGTTTGATTCACTAATATAACTGAGACTTCTGTGTTTAGTATCTTGAAGGAGTCTTTGTATATTTAACTGAATGAGTAAGAACCATAGGTTTTATAGATACAAAGCCAAAGAATTAGGTTGTGAATGAGGAGTTAAATGGATGCAAATGTCCTCCACTACATTGCCTAAAGTTGATGAGGAGACCACATTTGGAAAAAAGAGTAATATGTCAGTATAGGGAACAGCTGGGAGTTGGAAAAAAATGAAATAAAATGTTAAGGAAGTAGTTTGGAGAATGTGGTAGAAGGGAAATAAATAGCATAGGAAACATACAGGGTGAGGACACTTTATAGAATACAAGAAGGGAGACTGAAGAAAAAGAAAGCAAGGAGTGATAATGGTAAGCAGAGAAAGTGTGAACCATCTGAGCTTTGAGTCTTGAAGCACTGAGAGGAATGCTTCAGTTCTATTTGAAAAATAGCCCTGACAAGTTACTGAAATGACATTGTGACATTAAAAGTATCCTGACATACACAGCAAAGAATCATATTAGGAAAGCCATTCTCTATAAGATTCTATCAGATACTGCTTATTCCCATGTTTCCTCATTTTGCTGTCACCAAAAGGCCTATGTTGGATTGTCTTTCAGACTTTTGGGGCATACTTCTCAGTTCACCAAAGAAAAAGATATGAATTATCACAAAATATAATATACATTTTTAATCCCTCTTGCCCAGTGAAGCAAAATGACACATGCAGGATTTAACTATCATCTTTGGTGATTATGCTTTCAAATAATTGATCTTGGACAACAAAGGCTGTCTAAAATGAGCTGCCAAATACCCTGCTTTTTTTTAATACTTTTATGACAACAATGATGATTATTACACTTGTCAATGTTGTTTTTCCTTTAGGATCTCATTATCTCAATACCACAAGTGATTTCTCACCTTCACCTGGTTTTCTGCTAAAGATTCACTCACACGAAAGTGAAGGTCCCAGCATGCACTCGCCAACAGGTAAAGCTGCCATTCAGAATGTAGTTTGGAGCAGGTTATTTTCTAGTTTCTTAAAGCTACGAGATATTTCAAAATATCTATGAGAAATACAAAGCCAGTTATTCTGTTGCGCATTCTGAAGGCAAAATTGACAGAAAGGAAGACAGTAGTCTGCTATAAAAATAGTAGGAAGGATTCTTGTCTCACACTAGCAGACTGTTAGAACAATGTGGGGACTGTAGAACTGGATATACAGATAAGAAATAAGTGCTCTGCTAAAAATACATGAGCTAATTTTTCCTATCCATAAAGGCTGGTAACACAAGACTACAGAAAAGGAATTTGTTGCACTTAAATGGTCTTTGCCATTTAACATCCCAAGTCAGTTTTGCTTTCCTGGCTGTATCTGTTATTGTTTTCTCTATTTACTATTTTTTAAAGCAGTCACTAGTCTGCTTTAATTAGACCTAAGCTTTGACTCCCACATATATGCCATACCAGCTAAGTCTTAGCAGTGAACACAAGAAAATAATGTATCTGCATCTCACCATCTAACCTGAAGAGTTTTCCCTCTCTACTTCCTTTCCCTCCCACCACCCACTAGCATTCTTTCTTAGTAGGAGGTCTTTGCAGTAGCAGTTACATTAAAAGCTGCTAAGCTTCCCCTGCTATTTATGCATACTCACTTGCTAGACCTCAGGACAGACACACTAATAAAAAATGAAAAGCAGTTTTCTGTGTGTCTGTATGCGTGATATTCTAAAACTACACAAGCTTCTACAAAGCATATAGATTGCTTACTTTTAGGCAAAACAACCAATGTTAGTATGCTTTCTCCACTGCATCTGTGCTTAGCATTTTTATAAACCCTGGACCATTTATTGTCAAATGGGAGTCCCCTCTCCCTCTGCAATCCACAGTTCTGTTCTTTGGAAATAAGAACTTTTTGAGAGAAGGAACCTGGAGAAGAACCTACTCTACAATTATATTTCTGCCTCCTCAAACAGATACATAGTGGCAGCTAGACAGTATCTGCACTAGACTTCTTATCGTCCAAACTGAAAAAAAAATCAACTCTCTTCAGTACAAAATATTGATCCAGAAATTGACTCCTGGTGAAAATGTAGTCACCACTGTTGTGTTTACCCTACAAAGGTTATCACACTTTACAGCTTTTACAGAAAGCTGTATGTGTCTTAAGTTGTCAAGCAAAAGAAATTTGGATCCACTTTTCAAAACAGCTGTTAAATTGTGCAGTAAGTAACTGCTCTGGTAGTCTAGAGCTCAGTCTACTTACATTATATGGTGGGACACAGATCAGAGAGGACAAGTGTGTATTAGTTCCAGAATCAAAAGCATGCAAGCTCATCCACATGTTGTTGCTTTCAAGCCAGTTAATCCTGCTCAGAGACAGGGTCTGTGAATTGATTATGACCTTGTACTGCCACAGCTGTCCTGCTCTGAGGCCTGGGCAAGAATTTGTTAATATATGGATGTATAAATTTGGCTTGACCAGCTTGGCCATTTCTGCACATCTGATCACTGTGCAATGTAGTCATGCCTTTGGAATAGTTCCTGGGTTTGATTTTAATGCTTGAAGTTTTTGTACTTCCTGGTTTCAAACACTCTCATAGGATTTTATACCTTCATTGTTGGTTTTCACTGTGAGGTCGTCAACTATTTGTACTTATTGTTTCAATTCTGATTGTTAGTTGGAGATATCTAAAAGTGACCATCTTTCCCCTAAATTGTTTTATTACATAAAAAATGAGACCTAGCCTGCTGCTGTAGTGCTCATCAAACTCTTCAGGTAAATTAAGGTTTTATTTGAAGAAGAACTTCAGGATTGGGCTTTGTTTCTTGTGGGTTTTTTTAAATGCTTTTGGAAATCTTGTCTTTTTTGCAGCAACAGCCTATCTGAGCAAGGCTGAAAGATCACATGAGACACCCTTTCGACCTAAAATTCAAAGTCTGCTGGTGAATGCTACAAGGCAGCCAAGAAAAGAGAAAGTGAAATTACAACCATCTCTCCGGGGAAGGAAGCCAGACATCATACCAAATAAACAAGTAAAATAACAGATTTTTAGTTAATATTTTCTTGGTCATCTCCTTTGCAGAGATGCTGGACACCCCTTCACTCTGCATCTACACTGGAAAGCATTTTGTATCTGTCACAATAGCACTGGCAATTTATTTTTAGCAATGACAATTTTAGTGCTGGCAAAAGATTGACTGTTGTATGCTGAAAGCAGACTTCTGTACCAGGAACCCACATGACAGCCCTGATTTTCAAAAGAGAGCACAGCCTCATTTCCCCTGACACCTGAATGGCTCGGTATGTCCAGAACCTCACACTAGTATAAATGGTCCTCGATCCAGTCCTGTTCAATTTATTCATCAATGACCTGGAGGAAGGGACGGAGTGCTCCCTCAGCAAGTTTGCTGGTGATAAAAAACAGGGAGGAGTAGCTGATAACCCAGAGGGCTGTGCTGCCGTCTGGGCAGACTGAGACCTGGACAGACTGGACAGCTGGGAGGTGAGAAATCTTATGAAGTTCAGCAAGGCCAAGTGCAAGGTCCTGCATTTAGGGAGGAATAACCCCAGACACCAGTACAGGCTGGGGGCTGACCTTCTGGAGAGCAGCTCTGTAGAGAAGGACTTGGGCATCATGGTGGATGATAGGTTGACCATGAGGCAACTGTGTGCCCTTGTGGCCAAGAAGGCCAATGGCATCCTGGGGTGCATTAAGAGGAGCGTCCCCAACAGGTTGAGGGAGGGGATCCTGCCCCTCAGGCCAGTGGTGAGGCCACATCTGGAGTACTGTGTCCAGTTCTGGGCCCCACAGTACAAGAGGGATGTGGAGCTGCTGGAGAGAGTCCAGTGCAGGGCTACGAGGATGATCAGGGACCTGGAACATCTGCCCTATGAGGAGAGTCTGAGGGAGCTGGGCTTGTTCAGCCTGGAGAAGAGAAGGCTGAGAGGGGACCTGATCAGTGTATATAAATACCTCAAGGGAGGCAGTGAAGAGGATGGGGCTGGCCTCTTTCCAGTGATGACCACGGACAGAACTAGAGGAAATGGCCACAGACTGAAACACCAAATGTTCCACAGGAACTTATGGAAAAATTTCTTGACAGTGAGGGTGACAGAGCACTGGAACAGGTTGCCCAGAGAGGTTGTGGAGTCTCCTTCTCTGGAGATATTCAAAACTCGCTTGGACACTACCATGTATCACATGCTCTAGGTGACCCTGCATATGCAGGGGGGTTGGACTAGATGACCTCTAGAGGTCCTTTCCAACCTTAACGATTCTAATACCAAAAGTAATTAGCTTTGCCCTCTTCATTTTTTACTCAAATTTGTGTACCTTTTTTGTGATAGCTTCAGGATGAGTAGAGTCAAATATAGGAAATGTAAGAAGTATTATCTGGGTACTGCTTATTCAGAACCTGACTAAAACCACCAACTTTATTGTCTAATTTTATTTACAAAGGTAGATGACCCTGTTGAGGATCAAGTCAAGACATCTTCCCTTGCAACAATGAAACAGCAGCTTAGTTCATTCCATGTCATTCCGCCTAACGTAACATTTGGTGTACTGAAGGAAGGCTGCACCTACAGTGCCACTGTGATCCTGAAGAATGTTGGAATGAACTTCTCCAGGTTGGTTCAGATTCTCATGAATTTGTTTTTGACTGTCCAAAAATGCATTGTTTATAAATTATTGCAATCTGATGTGATTAGTATGCTAAAAGCCAAAATACACATAGAAAAGATAAGATAAATCCTGTGGAAAAAAATGAATGGGGGGAAAATGCTTTGCCCTCTTTACTGTTATGTGTATGGTGTGTAGGAAGACAAATGTCACAAGCACACCTGCCTGTTATCTGCTGAATGTAGTGAAAAGAGAGACAATGCTTGTGCAGGACTACCTAGTGAATGGACATATATGTAGTCATTCAAACAGGGAACTTTGGCACATTAAAAAAGAGTACACATAAGCTATAGGTGACACTGCTTAATCAGAGGTTTGGACTAGATGATGTTCAGAGGTCCCTTCCAATCTCAACCACCATTCTGTGATTCTTACGCCTGGTGTATATAAGGCTCATGGCCCTGATATGTGCTGCTGTTTCTAGGTGATGCAGGTTCTGTAGAGTACTCATCACATAAGCCAGCGTCTGGCAAATTCTCTTCTTCTGGGTGAAGGTAACCTGCAGTGTCTGATATGCTCTACAAAAGGAGAATCAAAAGAAATGTCATAGTGACTCTAGCATGCAGTCACAGTACCTTTTACATCGTACCTCAGTTCAGGAATGAAAAAAAATATATAAAACATTTATGTTTTATAGTTGTTTATCTTCCTCCTTGAATAAGTAGTTATCAAAAGAGGAACTTACAGGAATCACAGTTGGAATCATTATAGTATTCATCCAATGAGGCACTTCAGAAAGCTTTTCAGGACCAGCTGAGAGAATATTGCACAACTTCATCCATGAGGATTAAGAGCAGAGATTTTTTTTTTTTCTTTTTTAAAATCAGAGATCATAGAATCATAGAATGCCTAAGGTTGGAACGGACCTCTAGAGATCATCTAGTCCAACCCCCCTGCACACGCAGGGCCACCTAGAGCGCACGGCACAGGGCTGCATCCAAGCGGGTCTTGAAGATCTCCAGAGACGGAGATTCCACAACCTCTCTGGGCAGCCTGTTCCAGTGCTCTGTCTGTCTGACTGTTCCAGTGCACCCTGACTGTCAAGAATTTTTTCCTTAAGTTCCTGTGGAACTTTTGATGCTTAAGTTTGTGGCCATTTCCTCTAGTTCTGTCAGTAGCCACCACTGAAAAGAGGCCAGCCCCATCCTCCTCCCTGCCTCCTTTGAGGTACTTATGCACACTGATTAGACGCCCTCTCAGCCTTCTCTTCTCCAGGCTGAACAGGCCCAGCTCCCTCAGACTCTCCTCATAGGGCAGATCTTCCAGGCCCCTGATCATCCCTGTAGCCCTGCGCTAGACTCTCTCCAGCAGCTCCACGTCCCTCTTGTACGGTGGGGCCCAGAACTGGACACAATACCCTCACCAGGGCTCACCTGGTGGTGAGCCCTGTGACCTCACCAGGGCTGAGTAGAGGGGCAGGATCCCCTCCCTCAGCCTGCTGGGGACGCTCCTCTTAATGCAACCCAGGATGCCATTGGCCTTCTTGGCCACGAAGGCACACTGCTGCGTCATGGTCAAGTTGTCATCCACCATGATGCCCAGGTCCTTCTCTGCAGAGCTGCTCTCCAGAAGGTCGGTCCCCAACCTATACTGGTGTCTGGGGTTATTTCTGCCCAGGTGCAGGACTGTGCACTTGGCCTTGTTGAATTCCATGAGGTTTCTCACCGCCCAGTTGTCCAGTGTCCCTGTACAGTACAGTCCCTGTTCTGCCATCCAGGTCCCTCTGGATGGCAGTACAGCCCTCTGGGGTATCAGCTGCTCCTCCCAGATGTAGTCCAAAGGAAAAAGGCCAACTTTAAGGGAGCTCCTCTTTAATGCACATTTCAGTATCATAGTGCCTGCTTGTGAAGTTTTAAGCTAGCAGTTCACATATCAATATGCTGGAGCTCAAGCTACACATTCTTTAGATTTATGCCAGAGCCTCATATGTAGACAATCATAGGGAATATACCACTCCTAGACTCTGTCAACAAATAAGGACTATCACAGAGGCTCTGGGTACTAATAACACTGTAATGCATTCTGCCATTCTAAGAAATCCGTCTCATCCTTTGAGGTCTTTTACCAGATGGTTTGAGACAAGATCTATATGCCTAGTGTCTGAGTGACAGCAGAAGGGGCTGATGGCAGGGTGGAGGACAAGGATGGGCAGTATTGAGACACGTCTGCTTCATGCTATAGCTTTTCTGTGACAGGGTTAAGAGTTAATAGTTAAGTGTCTTCCAAACTGTTCACAGGATAACCTTAATTTTTGTTAAGATGTCACAACAAGGTGCCTACTTTCTCATAACTGCCAGCATTCCATAGAAACTACAGAAACTCTGACAATGTCTCTGTAATTCTGCCAGAACTTTCCATAGCAGTGAGCCATATACTGAAAATACCTCTTCTCCTTCCTTTTTTGAACAGCTTGTTGTGTAAGCAGTTGCCGGGAGCTGTTCTTCAGGTGGAATAAAAATCTCCTAGTAAAGTCTAGAGCCATGCAAAAGGAGAGAGATCTTAACAGTGATTTTTTTTTCCACAGAACAAACCTATTTGCATGCTGGTGGGTGGTGATGCAGGGAGGTGATGTCTCATCAAAGTAATCTTGAGCAGTGTGGTAGCATGCAGACTAGAAAATGACTGCACAGATGCATATCCATGAAATAGGAATGAAGAAGTAAAAGCATTACCTTAGTGGGTAGTTAAACAAAACATATATGTTTACATGAAATACATACCAGTATCTTGCCTTCTGCAGAAGAATTGTATGACAGCACATTAAACAGACCATTAAGGACTTCTGGGTTCTTCTGGGCACACAAGACTTTGCCAAAAAATGGAATTTATACTTCAGCTTCCTTTGTGTACATACACTTAAAATGTAGGTGTTTCAAATTCTGTTATAAGAACTCAGCAGCTCTTTGGAAACTTCAACCCATTAATATACTGCTTTGGTTTTTTTGTTCAAAACTTCTTGAAGGGTGCCTTGGCTAGAAGCCAAGGGATACTGCCATAACCAAAGGTACATTATAATTGGAAGAGTGAGCTTAAAAAACTGTGCTGCTGTTGCACATGAAGGCACAGGAAAAGTTGACTTTCCAACCCTTCCACCTGCCTGCCTGGGGTGGTTCCTGACAAATTGATAATCTTTTCTTTCTGACAGATTTTGGGTGAAACCACCACCTCCACACACAGGACTGAGAGTGATCTACAGACCAGGACCTGTAAGTTATACAAAAGATTCATTCCATTATGCTAGTCATACAGCCTTCAAGGCCATCCACAGATGCTCCCTCACCAGCTATCTAGGACTACAGCTGGCCAGGGTACATGAGCTGTTTAAAGCTCCTTTGAAGCCACACTGCCTTCTGCTATCTTCTGTCAAGTACACTGTGCCACGGGATCTTAACCCAAAGGACAGAGGCATGAACATATTAAGCTCCATAGAAGGTCACAGGTCAAGCCCTGAGGCTAAGAAGAGCTTTTCTAGTGCAAACAGGATACTCTACCACCATCTTTGATTTTTCCCAGGGTTTAGGTATCTTATATCTGCTCTACGTGTCATGTCTGGACTTTATTTCTGTCTAGATACCTCTAAGAGCTGAACCTAGTAAACTCTCCCCTCTCATTTCTTTTCCTGTGTGCTTTTGTGCTTGCTCAATTGTCTTTATCTAGCACAAGCGCCATATCACATGAAATTATCCCATTAAGTATGAAGCTATGATGTGTTCGGCCTTTGTTCAGCTTGTCATTTTGCTTTTCACCTCTCTGCTGTGTCCAAGCAAATCTTGTATGCTGGCTGGTATCTCCAGAGCACTCAGGTAAGATCAGAAGCTATCTTTGTCCACAGTTTTACAGGCATGGATTCAAGAAGAAATGACTTCTGCAAGGAGAGTCACCAAAATACAAGTTAAACCTTCCAGCCCAGAGCCCCAGTCACAACCGAACATGTGCACTTCTCTGTTGCTTTCCACACATACATCCCTTTTTTTAATCTCCATTTTCTTCCTACATCTTTGTTCTTTTTATGATTATCTTCCAGCTTTCTCAAATTTATTTTTCTTTCTGGATCCTAAAACGAAAGTCAAGTGGAAATAATGAGAAGGAGCAAAAAAAAATATCTGGCAGTTTGAATGCAAACTGCAGTGTGAAGAAAAAAAAAGGTTTAGCGCAGACCTTGCTAGTGACACAGTTGCTGAGTAACTGGGAAGAGCAGTAATGTGTGCAGGGTATTAAGTCTTTCATCCGACCAGATGGAACAAGAATCATCTGGGAACAGTGCTGAAGGGGCTGAAACATGCATCTTATTTGTGGACAATTTTCCATCTCTTCTAGGTGGCAGCAGGTTTGCAGGTTGAACTGGATATAGAGATTTTTGCAATGGCAAATGGAAGGGAAGATACTGATGGCTTTGAAGAAATTACCCATCATATTGAAATATTAACAGAAACAGAGACTCTTCTACTTCCTGTGAGGGCAAATATCCTTTAAATTCCTCCCTGCCTCTCCTCCAATAGCATCAATCCTACTGATGCTGTCTACCTTTAGAAGTTGTAAGCATGATTTCTGGTGCAGGCCAAATTTACTGTCCTTTTTGGAAAGACAGAACACAAAAATGGAGAATTTATAACTCTGATCCCAAAAGTAATTTAGATCAGAGTTACAAGGTATTGAAAACAAGGGATTGGAAGTCCAGAAGGATATGGGTTTTAGGAAATATATAAAGGCAAAAAAAAAAAAAAAAAAAAGATTTTCTCCCAACTGATAG
Source organism: Crypturellus undulatus (assembly GCA_013389825.1). NCBI lineage: Eukaryota > Metazoa > Chordata > Aves > Tinamiformes > Tinamidae > Crypturellus > Crypturellus undulatus. The sequence continues at coordinate 117,441 of VWPW01005263.1, read as the reverse complement.
GGAGAATTTTTTTTGCAGGTTTTTAACCTATAGTAGCACATGATAGGGCAGCTTCATTAGAAACAAAAATCATATCATTGTGGATACAAAATGAAAGATAATACTATCCATGTTTCTGCAGTCTGTTTCAGTAGAAATTAGCTTTTCATTCAGGACAGTTACAGTAAAAGATAATAGAAACAAATAAACTTATTTCACTTTCCCTTGCACTCCAGCAGTTGCAATTACTGTTTTTCAGATATAGTTCATTTCTTAAGGGCAAGTTTAGAGGTGATGGAGAGGGTGATGAAATGTTTGTCCTTTAAGCAAATTTTCTCCTAAAAGCCTGAGGAAAAGGTCTCCTGAAAAGCTGTAAGTATTAAGGGAAGGTGCCCCCGTACACAGTGCTATCCCAGAAACTCTTGCTTTTGTTAAGATCCATGCTTACCAAAGAAGGGATTCAGTATCAGTTGAGACTGACCAAAGGGATCATTAACTACAACTGCATTGGGGCTCTATGTTCTCTGGAAGCTACATTGAAACTCTGCTAATTTACTCTACAGTGACACAAAATTGTCTTTGCTGGCGCTCTTTGCTGAGCTGGGCAATACAAGAACTAGTGCCATAGCAGCAAAAACAGTCCCTGCTTCATTCCCACTCTTCCAGTCCTCAATCACACACTTGCAGACTCAGCCTCAAAACATACGTATCTTCCCCTTCGTTAATATTTTACTTGTCCTGTATTCTTTGAACTGAGGTCAGAAATTGAGATTCGAGTCGATTTCAAAGTCAATTTCATAGTCTAATTTCTAGAATTCATTCCAGTTTCCACAGATATTTTAGGTATATGAATGTACAGAAATGGTTAGATCCTTAACCTAATATTCCACCTGTGTTAACCAGTGACATTTACGAGCACCGCCCACAAGGATACCCCCAGGGTGGGATATCAGCAACAGTCCAGCTAATTTCTACAAGCCCCAAGGCAAAGTTCCAGATTAACTAGAAAGAATGATGTGAATATCATCAATACTGAAATACTGGAATTTTAGTTGAATATTTTTATGAAGACATCCCCATATAGTCTTTTTCATTTAGTCAAAATAACATGAATAAATATTTTTTCTGTCTCCCTATTAATAGAAAAGATGATCCAGAAGTTGCACTACATTCTGACCTCAGATATGGCTGCCTGAAATGAGTGGAGATACTGTTATAAGCCTAATGTTTGATACCCTGCACTTTTCTAGAAGCTTGCTGAATGACTCCCAATAGGTTTGCATTGTCTTTAAACAAGAGTTAGATTAACTATAACCAATGGTGAGGTACTGGACACCTTTCATCGGTGCTGAGCATGTGGCAATTTTCACTGGAGTCAGCTGTGACTCTTGGAGAATCTGTAGCAAGTATTACTGAGCTGCTCTAGGCTTTGAGTTTTTAATTTCCTGTTTGCTTTCACCATCACTGTTCTAACTTTCCGTGCACAGACTGTTCATCAACCTTTAATTAGCTGCAGACACCAGATGGGGGCTGTGAGTACATAATATTGCAGTGGACACAGTGGAACCTTACGTGAATATACTGGCACCACGGCTACTAATGACATTGAGGAATTTCATTTTTATCCTCTTCACAAAATCACTGAGGTTGGGAGGGACCTCCCAACATTGCACAGGATCACATCCAGGTGGCTTGTGAGTATTTCCAGAGAAGGAGACTCTGCATCCTATGGACAACCTGTTCCAGTGCTCTGTCACCCTCAAAGAAGCTTTTCCTCACATTCAGGCAGATGTTCTTGTGCCCGTTGTTTCATCTCTTGATGGCCACCACTGAAAATATCCTGGTCCCATCCTCTTGGCCCTTCCTTAACATATTTGTATACATTAATAAGATCACTGCTCAGCCTTCCCTTTTCCAGGTTAAATTGGCCCAGCACTCTCAGTCTTTCCTCCAGTCCCCTAGTCATCTTTGTAGCTCTATGCAGACTCACTCCAGTAGATCCATGTCCCTCTTGTACTAGGGAGTCCAGAACTGGACACAGCACTCCAGATGGGGCCTCACCAGGACTGTGTAAATGATGAGGATCACCTCCCTTAACCTGCTCGCAACACTCTTCTTTCCCTTTGTTCTTCTTGGTCACAAAAGGACATAACTAGCTTACGGTCAACTTCTTGTCCACCAGGATTCCCAGGCTCTTCTCTACAGTGTTTGGTACTGTACTGGTGCCTGGCACTGCACTGCCAGATGTAATTGTGTTATCCCTCAGTCTTTCCTTTGAGTCACAAGTTTTGGCCTATTCACCAAATTTGAAGTCCAGCTCAGAAAAATGCTGTAACTGATTCACAACTACAAACATGATTTTAACTTTACTCAGTTTCTGGAAGAAACCATCGGAAGCCGTGCCAAACTTGATTTGGGATTCTCCAGTACCAATAATTTTACTACTAACTGTGCTGATTCCTACCCTAATGCTTTTTACTGCTTTATGCACATGTAGTCAGTAGTTCTACATCAGCCCCCTCAGTTATGCGTTCCAAGCACTGAAGTACATCACAGTTGCTGGTAGGTCACATGATACAAATCAGAGAGAGGAAAAGTTCAGAAGGGAAGCCCTTGTCAGCACCTATAGCAGGGAAAATCACCCTCCAAAGACTTCTTCTAAGGATTCTTTCAGAGCCGTAGTGACAGCAAAGAGAGAAGTGAGAAAGGAATTCCATCTCCTCCAATGTCATAGATCAAAGAACCTGTCATCATGAGATGACTATGTCCTTGATCACTATTCTGTGCCACCATCCTTGTCATTAGTTTCTGAGTTCAAGTATACCTATGGCCATAGCTTTTCTCCCAGGGTTTCCAGAGGATCAAAATACAACTCCTTACCTAAGCTCCAGAGTCTCTCTCTTTCAGCATCAATGCAAAGAAACAGAGCACATCATAGGGAGACAGAGTCAGCATTTCCCTTGGTTCCTGGCTTTGGTATCCCTCTCCTCAGTCATCACTGCAGAAGGTAAACCTGGTGTCACGAACCATCCTTGCACTTGTTACACTCTTTACCCTTGTTTTACTAACTGTCCAGCCTATTTCAGCAGAAGCCGTCATAGAGACAAGATGCCAACTGCAGTTATCAACACTTCCATCATCTTACTGCTGCACAATGCATTCTCTCCTTCACACCACAGTGACTTCTCTTATGACTATCTCCTTTGGAAACAGCAAATGAATAGTTTAATAACTGTCAGGATGAAGACATGTTTGAATGGAATGGCTTGATCCGAAATCTCATCCACAACTAACATGAAATTATATCTGGGAACAACTGGCAGAGCTATATGAAGATGGCTATTTGTAAAAAGTCTGATTCCCATCTCCTGCAACTGGAGCATGAAGTGCTGATCTAAATTATTCAGGAAAGGAACAAGTGAACCATTACTCCCCCCAAAATTATTTACTAACAGCAAAGGTTTTCTAAGAGATGTAGTTATTCAACCTGAGGACCCATCAAAAGATTGGCAGAGAAAGAATTGTTAACAGAACTGCTTACCTTGTGTATAATTGTTAATAGTAGAATACATAAGGTAGACAGGAGTCAATAACTGAGATGCTATATAAAAAAAAAAAAAAAAAAAAAAAAAAAAAAAAAACAACACTTGAAGCTCAAGCTGGAAAGAAACTCAGCTTTGAGTACCTGAGTCAGATGCATAAGTCCAGTATGTAACTGTTTTTTCCAAAGTACATGGAAGCAGTCTTTACCATATTCACAAACCTTATGATAACTGTTAAAAAACACATGCTACAAACGAACATGCAGCAGAGACTTCTTCACTTTCATCAGTGCCTCCCCCCCAGCCCATGAGAATAAACCTTTATCTGACACGGAACAAGTACAACATTGCACCAATACTGTAAAACTTCTAGTGAACTTGAACACAAATACAATGTTTCCCAAGTATTCAGACTTGTTGTATTGTATGTGTTATACAAGACACATCACAGTCTTTGACTGCAACCCTTTAATTTGTTCCCACAGATTTTATTTTCTGGAAAAAAAATAGTCTATGAGAACTGACAAACACAGACAGGCAGTTGAGGTTTTAATAGAGAGAAATATCAGGATAAAATGCTGTGCTCCTCAATATACTCATAAAGCATATTGAAACATGGCAGAAACTGCTCTAATACATGCATATGCAACAGACCATAGAGAGTTCGTCTCACTAGAGATATTCATTTCAGGTTGGCAATGTCCCCCACAGTGAAAGGTGAGTTATTAAACAAGGGGAGGAAACAGACCTTCAACCCAGTCACTGAGCATCATCACAGATAGTCAGCCACAAAAGCAGTTCCACAGCCAGCAGAGGCTACATGAACCCATCTTAGTGCTGTGGGTTGTGGGCATCAAATACTAAATCACTGCAAGAACCATCTTCTCCTTCTTCCTCTTCCTCCTCTTCTCCTCAAAACGGTCAGTAGCATCAGCAAAAAATGTCACCTCATCCTTGGCCTCAATCTCTTTCTTCAGGTATTGGAGACCTGCCATGTTGAATCCCAACACATCCTGTAGAGAGAAAGCACACCACACTGTTTGAGCTATCTCAGGCTTGTCAGGAGACAGAGGATGCTGCTGCCTGGAGTAGGAGACACCGTGTCCAACCTCTGCTGAGAGACTATGAAATCAAGACAGTCCCACACTTAAATAACACAGCATTATTTAAATGCAAACTCTGTCTGAACAAGGGAGCAAGCAGGACCCAGAATACTGCCTCTGTTCCCCACATTTCTGTCTCGAAAAACAAAAGTGGAGTGTGTGTGTGTGTGTGTGTGTGTGTGTGTGTGCAATAGCAGGATAAGTGGTACACCATAGCAGGAAAACAGTATGAAAAAAGAGTTTATTTGTAAAGGAAGAAAGTGAGATGAGCTCAGACCCCTACCATCTTTTCCAACAGGCGCCCTGGACAATTCACAGCCCCATCCATTGGCACATCCTGTTACTCAAAAAAATGGAAAAGGAGAGGCTGTGACACTCACCCGGGCCTCTATGACTCTGGAAATAGTGGTTTTCTTCAAATTCTCTATCACACTCACCAACATATGGTTGCTTGTGATCTGCCCAAAATGTATCCTAAAAACAAAGCAGACAGTGCATTATGATGTAGGCAGTGTTGTTCTCAGTGGCAGACAATCAGCTGCTCTTCTGAGCCTCTCTATTTTCTAGAAATAGGGTTTTTCTTATTTTTTTCTGTCCAGATTCAATAGTCATGGGGAGATTCATCTGGAAAAGCTATTTCCTGAAATTTCTCTTTAACACACAGTAGTTCAAGGGGAAGGTGTCAGGAGCTTCAATGCTAGAAACAGGTGAGAAAACCACATTTTCCAATACACTTATACAAGCGCTCAAGGAAAGCAACAGTTTTTGCAGCTCCAATAAAAGGGGACATTCCCCAGCTCTGTGGTGTCCTAAGGCAATGGCTGACAGCACAGGAGAAAGGAGAGGCTCTGTCACATAACTAACACAAAGTGAGCTCACAACACGTACCAGCAAGAGGGAAAGAGCAAGCCTACTATGACCAAAGCCCGGTTAGTGCTTTCTGAGGTCCATGTTCTGGTAGCAGCAAGACTAGCAGATTTGCTAGGCACAAGACTCACTTGAGAAGGAAGATGAGAGCTCGGCACAGGAGTTCCACCTCTGAACCCAGGTGAATGTGTTCACTGAAGAGCCTGAGGAGGTCAGGGACATAGGAGAAGGGCAGCACCAGGAGAGACTCTTCCAGCTCACTGAGAAGAAAGCAAGGAGAGGGGAATGGTGCAAGAAGTTTCTGATAAAAAACTCTGCTGAACCCCACTGCTGGTCTACAACTACCCACAGGCAAAGGAAGTGCACCCTCATAGACTAGAGTCCATGCAAACACCTTCTGGGACAAGGAGAAGGCACGTAAACAACCTTCCCTCCCTGGCAATCTCAAGCTGCACCTCCAACCAGTCAACCCATATGTGCAAGCCTCATCCAGCACTGTCCATGGAAGCAACAATTTTTGCTCCCCAACTCTGCACGCTCCAGAAAGGCTCCCAGACACAGTAACTCTCAATTCTCCTGCATTACCTATGCCTGGTGGCAAAATCCACACCAGGACTCCACGTAGCATCAGTCACAGCAATTCAGTAGTCAGACACAAACCGGTTAGGCAATAAGGCTGTTGTGACTCACCTTGACTTGACCTTCTTGAAAACTTCTAGCACATATGCAGAAGGCTGTAAGAGAGGGAAGACACCAGCTCTGCATATCAAAAAACATTCCATGAAAAACATGTACCTTTAAGATCCATTTCATCCAATTAAAAACAGGCAATCACATCTTGTGATCCATCAGTCTGAAGGTAATAGATAAAGAGGAAATCCCTTCAGCTCCCATTAGCTGCCAGCCTGGGAAGTTCTCATTCTCCCTTTACAAGGCATAATCCCAGTGTATTCATGATACTTTGAATGGTGAAGATTATTGTGAAGTCTTAATTATATCCAATTAGCTAAATTATCTCATACTTAGTGGTGTGAGTCTTGTACAAGCTGGATAAAAACTTGGTAAGACTGCTAACTTATATGTACAAAACTTTACACAAACTCAGTTCCAAGAGATTAAATTCCTGCTACTCGTTTATCTGCTGTAAGTACTTTTGTATCACAAGACAGAGAGCTGGGAAGCCATTAGAAGGAAAACAAAAGGCAGTTTCATCTCACATTGCAATATTCTTCTCTGTATAAGAAAATTGAATCTCATCGCACCCTCTTCCTAAAGTGCTTAACTACTAAATCATGGCATTTCATTTACCCCTCCTCCATCTCTTCAACTTGCGATTAAAACTACCCATAGCCACAGAAGAAGGGAGAGAATAGCTCTGGTTTTGTGGTTACAGATGCCGCAGGCCGGCAGGCGTGAGTGGGGCACAGTGAAATGGATTCTCAAGTCACCATTCCAGTAGATGTTCAGGTATTTTTATAAGATAACTCCACAGAAATGCACTATAGCAAGGTAACTGCACCCTCCTGGCAAAAGGGAGATTTGCTTGTCTGGAAGAGTCTAAATCAGTTTTCTCATGCTCTGAGAAAATAATGTAACCACCAGCTCAGTCTGCACATGATAATGTTAAGGCCACCATCAGGGTTACGTTCAAAAAATGTTTATTTCTAGTTAAGGTACTTTTACTACACACATACAAAATGAAAAAAAAAAAATCTAAGTATGTTCATTTTACACAAGAGCGAAATTTTCATTTCAGGCTAATACAGCTAATCCTCCCTCCCCAGCCCAACCCAGCATTTTGCTTTTGCCAGCAAATGAAAACAGACAACCCCATTCCAGTTGAAGATGGCCTGCAGCCTCTGGTCTAGGCATTCCACTTACAGTAATATTTCCATAGGCATGGAGGATGGGATTAACAGGAAGGGGAACCTGCAGACACAGAATGGGTTAAAAGGAGGCACATACATATGTGCAAACACACATTCCCATAGAATATTTTAACCCACAGTAAAGGACAGTTTCTAATCCAAGATCTCAGATTCCCACACTTCCATCCTCCCCAGGACTTCACAGAAGGCCTCAACTGCAGCTACAAGATAAACCTAGTTCTCAAATATGTAAGTCTAATTCGTTTTCCTCCCCGCTTTATTTTCACTTTTCCCACATGTACCACAGCTCCTAATTTAGCAATTGGTGAGATCAAGGCAAAGAACAAGCTAAACAACAGGATGAGTTTGCATAGAGAGTTGTGTCCAAGGAACACAATTTACATCCCACTGACTTCCAACATAAAAATCATTGCAAAGAACAAACCACTATTCATGCCCCACCCAGAACAATTTCAGCAAATCTCTACTATTTCCTGCCTTTATGTGCATGCTAGGACTCTCTGCCAAAATGACAGAGCTGGCAAGATACACACACACACACACACACACTTCTGGGGTGACAAATCCCTGTCTTTTACCTCTTTTCCTGCAGCTTTGCATATGGCCTTATGCTCTTTTAGTTTTGCCATCTCTTCTCTGTACAGTTCAATAGCTTCCATGATCCGTTCAGCCTGTGTGACACGACAGGAACATCAGTCACACACAGTAAGATAAAAAAAGATGTCCAAATAAACCAATGCAGAGGAAAGAAGATGGGCTGACGTGCAGCATCACCAGACACATCTTGCTCAAAAAGTTTACCATTGTTCCAGAAAGTGCTGTTGCTCTGGGTAGCTCAGTAGTGTCTTGAAGGACCAAGTACCACCCGTAACCTCCCAGCAACCCACAATGCTCTGCTGCAGCTTCACATGCTGCCCTGACTTGGAACTGTCTCTCCAGCAAGCATGGGCAGGGGCTGCCCTGCCCGTCCAACATGTATCAGGCAGAAAAAGCTGCAGCCTGAATATCGGCAGAAATCTCATGCCTTGTCCCCTAGAGAGATCTCTCCCATTGGCCAGGAAGCAGGACAACCTGCTCTTGGAAGCTGAGTTGGATCTGCATCTGCACCTTCACATCTCAAACAGCAGCTTCTTTGAGTTGCTGTCCTTACACTATGGCACAAGTCACATCTCTTCAAACTGCTGCTCCAGCCCTGTGACTCTCCTATTTTGAGAGACTGACAAGGCAAAAAGCAATATTGGGGGACCCACACAAACTTACCGCTTTGATGGTTTCAATAGTTTTCTTTCCTGCTAGCCCTGTCTCTCCTTGTGTCTCTCCAGCCACCTACAAAAGAGAGAGTGTGCAGCTCCTGCCTTCAGTCAGCCAAGGGGCTGATACAACACATCCCATCACACTCTATGGTAAAGAAAATATCAGCCCCATAGCCTGAACTCATTTGTCGGGGGAAACACATGATTTCCAAGATGCAAAGCTCTTTTCTGAGAAGAGGTACAGAACTAAGGCTCTAGAAGGCAGGTAAGCATAGCCCTTGTTCAGCCCACAGGAGCTGAGCAAGCTGATCAGAGTCAAAACTATTAACAATACCACCCAAGCATCTTAGCTGGGTGGACCAGGCTCCACACCTGTCCTGTTTAACACGGACCTGCAAGCAGTTGTCCGAGGGCAAAAAATCCTTGCTAGGAAGCTGGTGCAGACATCAGATGCAGACAAACAACCACTAACTGTCAGTAGGGCATAAGAATGCCCAGTTACTGTGTAGCAGTCAGCCAGCTCTGCACATTCTCCAAAAGAACATCAAATTGTCTGTAGCACTAGATCACCTGAAGGAACATAGTTTCACCAGCACCTTTCCCAATGCACCTCACAAGGAAAGGAAACTACCAGTCCCCTCTGACAACTCTTCTATGTCTCTCACAGAAATACTCAATATAAATGGACACCCACCCAGATGGTGTTACTCACCACAGGCTGCTCTTCCTTTGCCACACTCTCCTCATATTCAGCTTCTCTTTGCTGCGGTGAAGGAAAACACACAAGTGGGCAAGCAGTAAGCAAATGTAAAAGTCCATTACAGAGTGACTGAGCAAGGAGCACGTGGCTTCCCTCACAGACTAACTGCAGCACCTTGCGGCCCAGCACAGAAGCCAGGACAAATCAATATAAGCCAACAGTGCAAGTGCAAAATGTCTGCTTGTCCCTGTTCCCCCTCTATAGAGAAATCTGTTGTCTTCTAGGACAGAAATTAGGGTCACCACTTTGGATGCAGTAGGAGTCCAGACAGCTCACAAAGCTGAGACTGAAAGAAAAGCAATTCAGCAGACCTTCCACCTGGAATGCAACACAGAAGAAACAAGCCAAGGAAAATCTGAGGGTTATTCTAACATGCAAGATAAAAGAGCCCTGTCAGGAATCTCTCACGTTAACAGGGCACCATTCGTGTGTAATTCACTGCCAGTGTGTTCATGTCCACCTTGCATTCAAAGTTGCACCAAAATACACATCAGGAAGGAGTTGTCTCTCATCTATCTCTCCTGTGACCTCCATCATTGCTAGTATACCAACTGCTGGACATCAAGACACTGCTTATGGGTCACCTCAGCTCTCTGCAGAAAGGCTGGATGAAGAACTATTTCTTGTATGTTTCTCATCCATTCCTGCCCCCACACATGCTGCTACATCCTTCTCCCACTATGGTTTGAGAACTGTTTTAAGACAGGGTGACAGTCAGACTCCTGTGGAAAAATACCATGGAAATAAAACGAGTCAAGTTGTTGCAAGAGAATTTCCAATTGGACATATAGGAGACGGGAACACTTTTATGCCTCAAGGATCGTCCAGCACTGAAACAAGTGCTCTGAGAGTCTGGGAAATATCCTTCCCCAGAGATGTTCAAGAATCACCTGGGCAGGTCTCTGATCAATGTGATCTAGTCTTAGAGTTCACCTGCAGTGACCAGGGCATTGAACTAGAGACCTCCAAAGACTTTCGCAATCGAATCTTTGAGTTTACTAGCCTTTGCAAAGCAAGGAGAAGGATGGGCTTCTTCCAGCATCCCTGAGCTCCAAGACATGCTGATGACATAGCACAGATCTCTCACACTTGGAAAAGGGACAAACAAAACAAACTGCATCCAACAGGATACCCTCAACACCTATCTGTTGAACCATCCCCAAACTACACTTCAGCTGAAGGGAGCACACCTAAAAGATTAGGAGATTGCCATCAAGATACCTGTAGAAAACCAAAACTAACAGAGAAAAGCATGTGAAGCAGGAAAGAAGCAAGGCAGAGAGCAAGTTACCCAGGTATCTGCAATGCAGTAGATACAGGAAAGCACCAACAACAGCTGAGGTACTGTCTCCCAAAAGCTCAAGGCAACAGTCTGATCACACACATGATGCTAGTTAAGCCTACTATTAAGGTACTACTAACAGCAGGCTGTGGTTAGTAATGAGCAAGTCTGCCAAGTCCAGAGCCAGGTCTTTTCACAGTAAAAAAAAAAAAAAATAAAAAAAAAATAATAAAAAAAAATAGGGCAATCTGCCTGCTGGGCTTCCACATGTGGAAGCTGTCTTGGGCAGGAAGAATGCAACTCTCACCATCTCCCTCTCCTCTTCCAGTATGAGGGGCTCTCTCGTTCTTTCCCAGAGGCGCAAGGACTTGTCATGAGATGCTGAAACTATGTAGTCTCCATTAGGACTGAGTGCCAAGCACCACACCTCATGGTGATGTCCCTGCATGGTAGGGAGAGCAAGAAAGACATGAACATCCAGCTCCCAATTCCCGAGAGAACAGCAGCTCACTCACATTTGGATAATGCTTCTTTTTAACAACCTCCAAAACCTCCTACCTCTAATGTCTGGATGTGTTCAAATTTATCTGCATCCCACTGCTTAATCTTGTTGTCCTTCCCAGCAGTGAAGAAGAGATGGGATTTGGCCACAAACTGGAGATGCATCACACTGGGAAGGGGAAAAAAAAAAAAGTTGGGGAGACAGAGACCTGACACATGCGTGTTAGACATAGTTATCTGTGGGGCACTCTGCTGTCAGTCCCATAGCCCTCATCACCACTTACCTCTGGAGAACTGCCCTCTTGAGACTAACCTTCATTGTAGTCCTACCTGCCACCATATTATCCCAGAAAGAGTTCACAGAATCACAGAATAGTTGAGGTCAGAAGGGACTTTTAGAGATCATCTAGTCCAGTGTCCCTGCTCAAAGCAGGGTCAGCTGGAGCAGGTTGTTCAGAATATTGCCCAGCTGGACTTGGAATTATCATGACTTCACATCCTCTCTGGACAACCTGTTACAGCATTTAACCACTCTCACTGTAATTTATTTTTTCTATCTAAATAGCATTTTTGCATTTCAATTTGTGCCCATTGCCTCCTATCCTTCCACTTGATACCACTGCCCATTGCCTCCTATCCTTCCACTTGATACCATTGAAAGGAGTTTGACTCTATTTTCTTTACAACCTCCCATCAGAGACTTATGAACACTGATCCCCATCCCAAGTCTTCTCTTCTAGAGGCTAAACAATCTTGAATGTCTCAGCCTCTCATCATATGACAAATGCTTCAGTCTCATCTCTGTGGCCCTCTGCTAGACTTACCACACTATGGCCACGTCCTTCTTGTACTGGGGTATCTAGCCTGGGGCAAACAGCATCTCATCCTCCTGCAGAGCAGAAGCACCCAATGTAGCTGCTGATGTAAAGCAGAAAAACCCTGCGGGTTCAGCACCTCCAGAGAGCCCTAACCACCTCTATGCATGTGGCATACTGCCTGGGAATATCCCTGAAAAGTCCAACTCATGACCTCAGTGCTCTTATATATATATAGGGCACCACACAACCAAATTAGCCAGAGACTTAAATTCACCTGCCTGGGAAACACTACTGACTTCCCTGTACTCTGTACTGGACAAAAGGGTCACTTTTGTGTCATAACAGTCATAAGCCTTTGAAGGGAAAACAGGCCGCAGCCCAGTGATGCTGTAGGAATTGACTGACCTGTCGTCGTGGGCAAAGAGAGAACGATGACAGTCTCCAAAATCCAACCCCCAAATTTTCACATTCCTGTCAGCAGAGCCAGTTGCGATGAGAGTCCCATCCTACAGAGCAAGGTGGAGAGAGGAATGGTGTGACAGTCTACAAGCAGTCTCAGAAGCAGTTATGGCTGAACCAGTAACTAACCACAGTAAGTGGGCAGATACATGGCCTCTGAAGCATGCCTTCCTGATCCTTTTGCCTCTTCTCAGGATGGTTGCATGCGTTTGTGATACTGGCACAGCACCCAGACAGCACCTCTTTGAATTTTTGCAGGTATTTAAGACCTGAGCTAAAAACTTGACATTTCCAGCGTCACAGAAGCTGTCGCAACATCCCAGAGAAAGACAGCCCAGGAAAGAACAGGCACGAAGACATCACTCCATCTTAGTGCTGCTCCCACCAAAAAAGTGATTCAAACACAACTATGGCAATAAGAGTTTGGATAGTAAATTTAGCAGAGATCATGCTACACCTCATAAAATGAGCCAGGATAACCCCAGGTTACACTCCTCATAAAATAACTTGGTCACTCCTGTCACGACCTCCATTCTGTGACCCTTTCCAGGGAGCACAGGATTGTAGCATCATAAGGGGTTTGCCAAGTCTTATTAAGGAAGCGCTCACCGTTAAGCAAATAGCAAGAATGTGACAAGAAAGCACCATCCTAGAGGTCCCACTCGGCAGATAGTTCTCACAGTCATCAACACTACCATAATTCCACCTAAATCTTAATAGTACTTACATAGGAAATGTCCATGCACAGCACTGGCAGCTTATGTCCATACAGGGAAAGGAAAAACTGAAGGAGAGGAAAGTATCTCAGTCAGACACACTGGGCAGGGACTTGTGAAAACCTTGAACACTAGGCTAGTCTTCCTCTGCCTCAGCAGCACTGTCCTTCCTCTCCAATCCCCTCTCACCCTGCAGGGGGATAGCAGCAGGGCCACACTAGCAGAACTGACACTGGGGTGGAAGTACCCAAGCTGAGTGACCTCAGTGCTGTTCATCAGCATATTTAACTGTGCTGCTTTGTCTTGTGTCACATTGTTTCCTTGTGTCCCTTGTTTTCACATGCTCATACACAAGTCACAAGATCACTGCTCACAAGGAAGGTTCTCTTCCCCCAGGTTTTGCCTCTGCTATGCTCCATTTAAGAGCCATGTGTGACACTCATCTGTCCATACTCTCAAGATCCCCCACATCTTTGCAATACCATCATGCCTGCAGGCCTAGGGTGGGCCCTTCCACCTGCTGTTTCTCAGTGCTTTCCAGACCCATCACAGATTTCCTCCCCAGCATGGGCCAGCCTTGCTTCTTCATGTTTGTTAACAGAGGCACCTTAAATGGAATGCTTGGCTCTGATTCTTTTTAGTATTCTGGAATAAGTGGGTACTATTTCAGGCTGCAATTATATCACTCCCAGCACAGTATCACAGTCCATTTGGCCACGTACCTTCAGTGTGTCTGTGTAGAAAACTTTCACAGTGCAATCTAGTAAAGAGACAGCCAGCAGCTTGTGATTGGGGCTGTACCGCACACAGAGAACATCTTCATCCAGCTGCAAGATGCGCATCTGTTTTATAGAGAGCCTGGCAAAGATATATAAAAAAATTGTTCAATAGTTACAAGACAGAAAGAGGCATGAACACAAAACCCTCCCCTGCTCTTGCACTCTTGAGAACACAAGGTTACTCTAACACGCAGCATCTCCATCCTCATTAGAAATTGATCAAAAAAGGATTGGAAAACACAATAGCACTGCAGGCTAATAGATCTCACTGCTTAATCCAGTGCTTAATGATTTGAAGGTCCTGCCTGCAATTACAGGCTAACCTCACACAGAAGGAAGGTGCCACACTGTAACAAGTCTCCTTTTTCAACTAAGCTCAGACCTTCACAAAATAACTCTGAACTCTTCTTCATGTTCCCTGCACACACCATGGGCATTTCTTACATGCACAGCAAAGGTCAAAGTACCCATTAATGAGAAAGGACACTGCAGTTAAATGCAGCCAAACGCAGCCTAGAAAGATTTTTTTTCCTCACCTTTTTTGAATGCTGCTTTCATCCTTCACAAGCTCAAACTCCCAGAACTTGACACATTTATCAGCACCTCCTGTCACAAAGCCATGCTGCAGGGGATAAGCATTTAAAATTAAAATAAAACCAAAAATACATTTCACTATAGCCCAGAGAAATCTCACACTTAAGGAAAAGCCAACATGCAAGGAGGTTTTTGAAATGCTCTACACTCCCACAGCATTAATGGTTAGAAGAGCATCACAGGGAGCACATACTGTGCTTGGAGCATGCACTGCCTAGTGGTTGAGCAAGAGCCACACCAATTTCAGAAGCTCTGAGAGGCAGGTAGGAGTCCAAGACTCCAAATGCACATGAGCGGAAACTTCAGGACTGAAATCAGGCATCTCAGCTGCAGGCAATGAAGTGCATATACTTAGTGGGTAAGCTGACATCCTCATTGCTCCTGGATCACACACACCATAACACCACCTCACAAGAGCAGCCTACTAAAGCAACCACAGCTCAGCTAAAAACTCTTGTGTGAAGAACAAGCATAAAACTGTCCAATATGTTTAGTGGAGTGTACAATTAATTAGTGGAGTAAGTGAATCCCAGCAGGCTACTAGTAGCTAGGGTTTTGATTCTGCTAAGAAATAACACTGTAACTTCCAGCACAACATGACCACCTAACAAAAATAAGAAAGGCTCATAACAAACAAAAGAGGATGGTGGCAGTAACAAATATGAACCAGCCTCTGATATTGGAGAAAAACTGATAAAAAGAATAAAAAGACAAAAGCAGATCTCTATACCCAGGCTACTTCAGACCACATGGAGTGAGGGGCAGTATGTGAAACAGGAACACAAAAGTCTTTACTATTATTAGTCTTTACCACTACTAGCTTGCAACACTCAAAGTGTGTGGGTTCAGTAAGCATTTCTGATCTGTTCTGACTAAGGAAATGTCATGTACCATAATCACATCACAAAGTGATGAAACACTGCTCCAAAGACTTGGGTAGCTGCTTTTTGACAGCCTTAACATGTCAGACACTTCTAAATTAATGTTTCAGATCAGGCAATTGTGGCTTTCAGACAAAGGAGGTGCACTGAGTATCAATTCACATGAGCTTATGGGAAATTAACTTCACATGAATTATCCTTTAAGATTAAGCCTGATGAATTTGCTAGTGGAGTTACAGTGTTGTTTATGCAAGGCATACCACTTGGTCTTGCACTACATTTTCAGCAGAGTACACACGATATGAATAAAACACATGTTAACAGGTCTCAAAAGTTCATTTTAATTAAGAAACACCTAATAACTTCACATTATACTGCTTACAGATTTTATCTGTGATATGAGAGAAAGCTAGAGATACAAGGAAGTGTACAGGCAACACAAGGATGACTGGCAAATTAATCAAGAAAATGGATTTCTCTATAATGGCACTTATGGTACAATAATCCAAACTACCTGCTGAAAAGAGACAGAGAAAGAGAAGGGAAGACAAACTTATTTGCTTATGAGTCAACAACTTTAAAAGCCACATGCACACCCTCCCCTACGAAGCAGCGACCAAAAATCACCTTTGGATGGGGACACAGCAGATTATTAGTCGACTACATGTTCTCACCACAGAGCTACGATCAAAAGAGCTAAATAAGTGCTTAACTGGATTCAAAGGGTAATGCTGCACTTGGCACTGCTAAAATTTCTGTAATACATCTAGCTCTAGGGTCCACCAGCCAAAAAAATATGTGGTAACTTTAAAAGGTCACAGGAATGATTATGAGTCTGGAAAACACATTCTGCTGGGACACACATGAGAAGTTCAACCGCCATATCAGACAGATGGGGAAGAGTGATTTGATTGCACTGAAAAACAGTGAAAGGTGAACAAGAAACACTATGTTAACCAGATTTTTAATCCAACAAAGGTACAGACAGTTCCAATGAGTGTGAGTTAAAGCTCATCAAGCTGAAACTATAAACAAGCAGAAAATTTTATAAGGAGGATAAGGAGGCACTGGAACAGGTTACAAAAGGCTGAAGGTCTCTACAGCTGTAACACATACACACACACACAGTTGCACATAGACTGCTGGGGAAGTCCGAGTCCTCTCAATCATTCAGAAGCCACAGCAGGTGTTGAGGATGCCAACTCTCAGCTTAGAGGTTTGCTGTTATGTGCCACACAAGAGCAGACAGGAATTTCTGCATATATCCACTTCTGCATTTATCTTAAATACTACCAGCTGCATCTTCTGTCTCCCTGAGGGGTAGTTCCCACGCTCCCATCAACAGCACAAACACAACGCTACAGGAAAGAGCTACACAGATGGTCATGCTTACAAGGCTGGATGAGTTACCTGGTCTGGTGAAAGAGCAATGGACCACACTGCCCCATCATGAGCTGTGAGTGTCTCCATCAGATTCCCAGAAGCCAGGTCATACAGCTGCAGCTTCCCTGTCTGGGAGAAAGATATCAGAGAAAAACCAGCTCCTTGACTTTCACAGCACAGTCCTGAACTACTTGTGGAATGTTAGTCAGACCTGCAAACACACCAGAGCTTAAGGCTACAAGCCTCTCAGAAATGGCAAAAAGAAGAACGTCTCAAAGTAGAGCCCAGAGACCAAAGGTCTGGAGTTAGCAAAGATGAGACTCCGACAATGACAAGGCAGCCATTTGTATTGCAACAGTCAGCTCCAAGGGCAGAGGAGAGCTCAGTGGGAGCAGTCCTCCCAGACTGCCCAACACACAGCAGAACCCTGCTGACAACCAGGTTGAGTCCTGCTGCATTTACAGCTCTATAAAGGAGTCACTTCTGGTCAGCACCAGTCCCTGCCCCTTCAAACCTTGATAGGAGAGCACCCCTGCCACCCATGTCCTGAGCAGCCACGTTCATTAGTTATCTGTTATGCACAACAGGCCAGACTCCTCAGCTACATCAGGGACTATGCAAAGCTCTCCTCAGCTGTCTTGCTCAAACTATAGAAACTACGCTAATGGTCTGGTAACAGATACTGTAAGATTTTTATCCCTAAAACAGATTGCTCCAGAACAGAATGTGCAACGCATTTTCAGTAAGGCTGGCTTACTGACATTTTCAGAACATACTTGGGCATATTCTGCAGCAGCAGAAAGAACACAATTTACCTTAGTGCCAACAATGACCTGTCGGTCTCCAGGCACAAAGAGTGAGCATAACGCATAATCACACTCCATTGTTCGGATGCACTGCAAGGTCGACCTGTAAACAAAGACAGTATCTAAAACCTCTCATCACATAAAAATCCTGGCCCACTAAGTGTGACATGATCCAGAGATGTCTTTTAAAGCAGTCTCTCCTCTTTCTTTTCACCTGGAGCCAGGTGGTCCTGCACTGCCATTCCACAGACCAGCAGCCACTCTAAATGATAAAGCATTACTAGTGACATTTCCCACAAAAACAGGCTCTTACCACACAGTCAGCAGTCATGACTTATTGCCATTGTAAGCAAGGACAGAGCCACTGTTATCAAACTGTAATTGCTCCCATTCTGGACAGAAGGGAATAAGTTGAGATATTACTCCCAAACGAAACAGAGCTTGGAAGCAGTAGCACTCAGGAAACTCTGGGACAACACCTAATCAAAACAGCAGTCTATCCAGTTCAAGACTAGATCCCTTAGAGCGGATGGCAAGAAACACAAGTGCTCCCTAAAAAAAAAGGCAGTAGCTACTGCTTAGCCTAATATTTGGTACAGAATCCCAGAATGGTTGAACTTGGAAGGGACCTCTATAGAGATCATCTAGTCCAACCCCCCTGCTCCAACAGGGACACCTAGAGCATGTGGCACAGGGTCACATTCAGGTGGGTTCAAGATCTCCAGAGAAGGAGACTCCACAACCTCTCTGGGCAATCTGTTCTGGGGCTCTGTCAACCCCACAGTGAAGATGTTTTTCCTCACATGGAGGTGGAACTTCTTATGTTTTAATTTATACCCATTAGCTCTTGTCCTGTCACTGGCCACCACTGACAGGAGTTTGGCCCCATCTTCTTTACAGTCTACCCTCAGATATTTATGCATATTGATCAGATTCTCTTATTAAAAAGAGAATCATAACCCCTAATACATATTGTTATGTGTGCTCAGTGATCTGCCCTTCTGTGCCTGCCACTAAACTTAGCTTCGGTGCTGTTTTACAGCATCCGATTCCATGAGTTAATTGTACAGTTTTAGCTCCCTGGCTTCTCAGTTTCCATATCCAGGAAAGAGGGGAAAAATAGCATCTCATGTACTCCTATACTTTACTAAATATTTTATATTTCTCCATCATTCGATCTTCCTTATCACCTCCTTATCACAGTCTTTACTGAGAACAAAGCATCCCTGAATTCTGGAAATGGTCACATATAGAACGTGGGGACTGACACAATGAAACTGCAGACCTGTTCCAAATCTTTACAGACTCTGCAGCTGCTGAGAGAATGGCAATGTTGTCAGAGCTAAAGGCCAACGTCCTGACATCGCTGCGGTGGCCTCCAATGGTTATCTTAGATGCACGGACAGCCTGTGGGACTTGTGCTGACAGGTTGAGGTTATATGACTCAATGATGTTGTTCTGGAGCAGCAATACAATCTTCAGCTCTCCTTTCGGAGAAAGAATCAAGTCAAACGACCTGTTTGGTTAAACAAAATCAGAGCTGTAGTTAGCACAAAATGTAGGAGAAATCAAACAGGAAGGAGGAGAGAGCAAGCAAGTGCACACAAAGCCATTATGTAACAGCACTGCCTGTGGGACTGCAGCTGGACCATGAGCTTGTCGTAAGCCTCTCCCCAGCTCCAAGATGAACAGTTGTCAAGGAGATCTTCCCCCCTGTAGTAAGCTGTGCTCAGCCCTTCCCAAGTAGCTGCATAACTGCAGCCCAGCCTCTACAGTAGGGTTTTCTACCCACTTGATTTTAGCAGAAGCTCTGATGTTAACGACACGCTGAATCTCCTCCTGCAGGCTCAGCTCCACAGTCCCTTCAGATTGTTCTTCAGATTTCTGCCTAGAAACAGTTAAGGGGGAAGATTAAAATAACTTGGCACACCCACCAAAGACTACTGAGGCATAGAAATTAATATAAGAGCAACATTAGCCTGCTGAAATAAACTGCCCCCTTATCTAGCAGTCCTGCCTGTGTTCAAGAACTGGGTGAGACAACAAAGCTCATGCCCATATGCAGACTAGTCAAAGACAAACTGCGCCCTCTGCAACTGAACTGCACAAACTCACTTGACACAGGCGTATCATAAAGATGGATACAAAAAAAAAAAATCAGAAAGCTGTGTTCAGCTGGGATTATTAGGCTCTGTTCACCTCCCACAACCTTTCTCTCTTCAGAAGTCTGCAGCTGCTGCTAAAGTACAGTTCCAGCATTACCTATGCTTCAGTTCCAGACCTCATCCAGAGAGCTGTTGGAGGTACCTGTTAAGTGCCAAGATACCCAGACAGAAAAATAATACAAAGTAGCCATGTACTAAAGCTCTCACTGGTGTCCTTGCCTGCTGTGAGAGAACATGAGGCGTCAAGGTCACTTTGACTTTTCAGATGAAATTGCCATATCTCAACTTCCTACCAGGTACTCTGTTCAATCCAAGCAGCAAGTAGAGTAAATATAAGGTCAACTACAAGTGAATGGCTCTGCAAAACGCATTTTTCCAGCCATTCCTTTGCACATGAGTTTTTTTTTTTTGCAGGGACAAGACTGAGAAGTAAATATATTTCCTTAAGTCTTTAGGAGCAAAGAAGCATTGATCAAACAAGCACTAAGAATGCACAGGAACAGTGCCCCCATAATGCAGCAGCTACCAGAGACAAGATGACCAGTGATATAGAGTTCAACCCCAGCATCAGTGATGCTTGAGGGGTTTCCTGACAGTTCTCAGGGTAAGGACAGCATATAAGCACCCAGAAGCCTTTACCCCATAAAAAATGCTTACTTGGCTTTTTTCTTTGCTTTCTTTGCTTTCTTTTCCAATTTCTTTTGCACTTCCTCTTCAGAAAGAACAGAGAACACTTCTAGTACAGCATCTGTTCCCTAGAAACAGGGCGAGCAGTCAGAAGCTGGTCCTTGCAGAGACTGACGGGGTTCTGACAGCTGTCCCTGCAATTCACTAGCAGGGCCCTCCAGTACTTACATGGCAGGCCAAAATTTTGCCTGTTTGGTCTGTGGCTAGAGTGACTACTCGGTCTCTCCCTTCCCTCATGATGGATCCAACTTTCCTGCATGTTAGGAGGCGCTACAGGGAAAACAAAAAGAACATTGGTCTGGAAGATCAAGTGATCTTAGGCAAGCTGAAAAATGTGCTGGGAAGTCAGGAGAAGGAGTAAACAAACCTACAGGGGCCTGAAAGAGCAGCTAACAAAGACAATCTAGCAACAAAGGAAGCATTTGTGTGACTTGCATGTTTGTCTCCTTATGTTTCCTGTGTTTTAACTGAAAATAATCATTGGCAATCTTAGTGCATAGTAAAGTGGTAAACCATAACCCTGTAAGAGACATGGCCGAATCTGCATGCTACAATGGCAGCAGAACTCACAGTTGTGCTGTGAGAGGAGGCAGAAGTAAAGTGAAAGAAAAAGACTTTTAAACAGGCGATTGAAGAGACACAAATTCTTTGAAAATAGAAGTGGGGTAAAGTATTTAATAACATCAAGTATTTACCATAATTACAAGGCAGTCTGAAATCTAAAGAGGATCCAGAAATCCTCCCTACAGATATTCAAGGAAATCTCCACCAACAGCACAAATGGGAATGGCTTGCCACTGTGATACCACACATAGTAATGGTGCCACTCTGACCTCTCCATTTCTGCTACTGAACTGCAAAAATGGGCCTCAGCATCGAACTGAGCAGTTATCAAACAGCTAGCTAGTAACACTGTTAAACTTTAAACACCTGTTAATCTCCCCATGCAGAGGACAAAAATAAAGCTTTCAGTGGGTAATAACAACATCTGCACATGTTACAGCACAGATACTACCCTTATGTTAATCTGCTCCATTTGCAGGCAGATGGAGAAGTACTGCTGAGGAAAGTGTTACAAAGAAAGACAGAAAACAGCATATTTTTGCTAATATACTAAATGTGATGCTCAGGGCATAAGCTCAATACAGAGCAGCAAGGGAACAGCTTTCAAAGTCCTGCTTGCTCTGCAAAGGGCACTGTGCAAATGGGTTTAGATATGCCAACCCATGGAGAGTGTGGAAAACAGAGCTTACCTCCTCAGGAATCTCATCCAGATCTAGGGTCTCATCTTCTCCGGTGTTTTCTTCTGCTCCAAGTGAAAACCCTTTGCTTTTCTTGGATTCTGGTTCATCAGGATCTTTGATCTGTTCCTGGATCAGGATAAAAAAAAATGGCACACATAAGGAATACCTTAAATCGCAAGAGCTAGGGTGTTCCAGTTCTTATATCATCCTCTCACACCTTATTTTGCTTAGGCTACACTGCAACAAGAGTGGGCTAGGCCATGTCCATGGTTAGTCTACATTGCAACAAGAATGGCCTACAACATGCCCATAAGCATGAAACCCTTTTTTCCACCCACAGAATTGTCTTTCCTAGCTGTAATCTAGCAAGAACACCTAAGCATACTCTGGAAACCTTGTCCCACAGTGTTTGCAGCTTCACTTGCAAGCTCTAAAAACTACAGAAAATGGCAAGTATACCCTAAGAGCATCTTCTGGACCCTCAGACAGCAAAGACTCTGTCTCTGTTTCCCAGAAAGTCATGGAGATTTGACGTGTTCCAATTCCGTATTGGTCCAAAGCCAAGCAGCCTGGCAAAATTGTGAGGGATTACAGAGAGTATAGCCTTACCTCTTGGATATAAGTGATATCCCACACTCTCAGCTCACTGTCAGCAGTCCCAGTGATCAGACGTTTCTCTTCTGACACCAAAGCGAGCCCCCAAACCTATCCAAAGGCACAATTTGAGGAATTGGTACATGGCTGCTTCCCCATATCTTAACAATACCAGAACAACTTTGATAGATTTATTTAATTTGAAGTGAGAAGAGTGAGGAGAGTATCTGGATAGGACCTCCACCACTGATGTTTGCCTTGAAATCACCACCCAGTACACAGAGGTGAAAATTCCTGGCGAACGCTGGAGAACTCTCAGTTGCTCACCCTTAAAGCTTAATGAGCAAGTAAAAAATACATCAGTAAGCACAAAGTAAGCTATGACACATAATCCAAAGCCCTCACATCCTCTTTACCTCTGAACGGTGTCCAACCAGAGTTTTGAAGCAGTGCTGCATGTCCAAGTCCCACCATTTCACCAATGTATCTTTGCCACTGACAGAGGAAAAAAAAAAAAAAGACAGCATTGAGGATATGAGGGAATGCTGCTAGAGGTCATGTAATAATCTAAAACATGCTGCAACATATCACAGATGGGCTGCTCAGATTAAGAACACATCAAATGTCACAAGCTACATAAGCACAAATGACAACAGGCAAATCATTGAAAAATGCTTTATCCTCTGGGTCCAACATCAAGCCATGGTCTCACAAGGCCCCTTTTCTATCTTATTTTAAATGAGAACAATAAGCACAAAATGTTGGTCAAATCCCAAAGCTGCCTCTGAACTAATGAGAGCTACCTCAACTTGTGCATCAACCCATTTCTACACACCTTGCACATCAATCTACAAAAGAAGTTGCATTCATTTTGGACAAAGATTTGGGTAGTTCTGCACATAATGGAGAATAAGAACTGCTTTACTGTTTCTTTAAAGCTGCCATATGGCTAATCCTCCTTTAGGATATCAATTTCTGGCTATTTTGCTACTCAAATGCTACAAGAGTACCAGAGAGCAGTTACTTGAAGTCTTTCAGGTCCTTTTTGTATACCCTAAAATAATTAACACTTTTTAATTTTTGATAATTTTGTTAGAGATTAATTTCCCTAATAAACCTCAACTAAATGAAAATATCAAGTAAATTGAGATAATTGTTGTCTCATTATTAAGTTCATTCAGGACAAAAAAAAATCTGACCAAAAGTAATATTAATTGGTAATATCTTTTTCATTACATTTCATCACAAAGGAGTCAAAGGTACTTGTTAATTGTACAGATAGAAGTCAGGCAAAAAAAAAATCTATACACAGTGCTCTGAAGGAGTTGCTCAGGCAAAATACACTATTATCCTCACAGGAGAATGAGGTCTATTTCCTGAAAAAAAAAAAATGAAATAAGGATGACAAATTTTGCACCTCCAGAAAGTTATGATAATGTCTCCACCTTGCTAATAAAAGTATATAAAAGCAATCCTTATTTCAATTGAGCTGTTGAGAGATTTGAGAAGCATTTCTAAAGCTGGTCTCAAAAGACTCGAAATTACATTAGGAAACATATACATAACAGCCCACTAAAAGACTTCTTTTTCCATTACAAAAAAAGAGCATTTTTCTACTAAACTTTTGAATGACATATTAATAAATAAACAATAACTGAAAGATATTTAAGCATGACTAACTCCTGTCAACTGATAATTAAAAAAGAGATACAGTCAACTCCCAACTGGTATCAGATAATTAAAAAAAAAACTCAACAAAACATCACGTTTTTTTTACTTCCTATAATTATTGCCTATTATAGGAAGCAACTTGCCTTACAAGTTACATTACTGAGTGAACTACACATATTACACATAGAAGATTAACCTACTTAATTCTTCCAGATAAACAGTAAAAATGGTCAAATACAAAATAAATCATGGAATCATAGAATGCCTAAGGTTGGAAGGGACCTCTAGAGGTCATCTAGTCTAACCCCCCTGCACACGCAGGGCCACCATGGCACAGAACCACATCCAAGCGGGTCTTGAAGATCTCCAGAGGAGACTCCATGACCTCTCTGGGCAGCCTGTTCCAGTGCTCTGTCACCCTCACTGTCAAGAATTTTTTCCTTAAGTTCCTGTGGAAATTTTGATGTTTAAGTTTGTGGCCATTTCCTCTTGTTCTGTTGGTGGCCACCACTGAAAAGAGGCCTCACTGCCTCCCTTGAGGTACTTATACACACTGATTAGACGCCCTCTCAGCCTTCTCTTCTCCAGGCTGAACAGGCCCAGCTGCCTCAGACTCTCCTCATAGGGCAGATGTTCCAGGCCCCTGATCATCCTTGTGGCCCTGCGCTGGACTCTCTCCAGCAGCTCCACATCCCTCTTGTACTGTGGGGCCCAGAACTGGACACAGTACTCCAGATGTAGCCTCACCAGGACTGAGTAGAGGGGCAGGATCCCCTCCCTCACCCTCCTGGAGATGCTCCTCTTAATGCAACCCAGGATGCCATTGGCCTTCTTGGCCACAAGGGCACACTGCTGCCTCATGGTCAACCTGTCGTCCACCATGACGCCAAAGTCCTTCTTGGCAGAGCTGCTCTCCAGAAGGTCGGTTGCCAACCTGTCTGGGGTGTCTGGGGTTATTTCTGCCCAGGTGCAGGACTGTGCACTTGGCCTTGTTGAATTTCATGAGGTTTCTCACCACTCAGTTGTACAGTCTGTTCAGGTCCCTCTGGATGGCAGCGCAGCCCTCTGAGGTGTGAGCTACTCCTCCCAGTTTCATTCCATCTGCAAACTTGCTGAGAGAGCACTCTGTGTCTTCATCCAGGTCATTGATGAATAAATTGAACAGGACTGGACCGAGGACTGACCCCTGGGGGACACCGCTCAACACAGGTCTCCAACTAGACTCCGCACCACTGATTATCACCCTCTGAGCTCTGCCATGTAGCCAATTCCCAATCCACCTCATCCACCACTCATCCATCCCACACCTCCGGAGCTTGTCTAGGAGGATGTTGTGAGGGACGATGTCAAACGCCTTGGTGAAGTCAAGACAGATGACACCCACCGCTCTCCTCTCATCTATCCAGCTGGTCATCCCATCATAGAAGGCTATCAGATTAGTCAAGCATGATTTCCCTTTCGCGAATCCATGCTGACTAGTCTTCAGCACCTTCTTGTCTTCCATGTGCCTGGAGACAACGGCCAGCATGAGCCGTTCCATCACTTTTCTGGGGACGGAGGTGAGGCTGACTGGCCTGTAGTTGCCCGGATCCTCCTTCTTGCCTTTTTTGAAGACTGGCGTGACATTGGCTTTCTTCCAGTCCTCTGGCACCTCCCCCGTTCTCCAGGATCTTTCAAAGATGATGGAGAGTGGCTTAGCTACAACATCCGCCAGCTCACGCAGAACTCTGGGGTGCATCCCATCAGGACCTATGGATTTGTGGGTATCGAGTTTTCTTAGGTGCTCTCTGACCCAATTTTCCTCTACCCAGAGCAAGTCTTCCTCTCTCCCGGCTTCTTCTCTTGTCTCTAGGGCCTTGGAGTCTACAGGGCTGCCCTTGGTAAACACCGAAACAAAGAAGGCATTCAGCAACTCTGCTTTTTCTGTGTTATTCATAACCAGGGTGCCCATCGCATTCACCAGCGGACGATATAGCTAATGATGATGATATAGCCATCTTGGCTCATATAGTCAAGATGACTCTTTTGAAAAAAGACAAGCAGAGTGAGAACTAGGAGCCTGAAAAAAATATGGCTATCATACCTAGGATATACAAAATGCAAAGAAAAACATACCTGCTTTTCTGGTTTACTACTGCACTTGGCCTGGCTCACCTGGTAACCAGCAGGTTCCTCTTCAGAAACAGGACTTGTGTGACTGCATCCTTGTGCCCTTTCAGCCGGTACAAACCACTCTCATTGATGACATCCCACAAAATGACATCCGTGTCCTGCAACAGATACAGGGTTTCCAAGGGACCGATATTTGTCTCTACAAAACGTCTACCCTCTCCAGGCTGAAAATCAGAGCCTATAAGAGCTATGAGAGCTTCCTTTCCCAAAATGTGAATGTTAGCAATGACTGACTGAAGTAACATTCTCTCACTTCATATGCATTTACATAAACATACCGCAGTCCTGACTTGATGCACTTGTGCTATGCCTCACCACATCATTTTCTCCATGCATAATGGTTCTGTGAATGCCCCCTTTGGCCTGCAACCCCCCTGCTCTCCTAGACCTGGATTCCCCACCTGCAGTTCTGTCTTGCATTCTTAATTCTTCCCACCGCCACCTTCTAGCTATAAAGCTGGGAGGGAAAGGGAGTACCCAACCTACTTTAAACACCAACACACTTTTGTAGATCAGCTTTCTCCACAGAGCACTTCCAGCTATGAAAGGCCTGTCCTCCAGGTGTGACTTCAAGCAACCCTCACCTTTGAGCCAGACACCAGTCGTCCCCCTAGGTGGTCATACTTCAGAGCTGTCACTGCAGCCTTGTGTCCACTGAAAGTAACATTTGCTTCTCCGCTCAGGAGGCTGAAGACACGGATTGATCCATCTTCATATCCAACAGCCAAGTGCAACTCATCTGGAGAAGGGCAGAGACAACTGACTTCCTCCTTGAGACCCTTAAGGATAAGGACCTGCAATTTTAAGGAGTTGAAACATGTATCCTGTTGATAAATGACACACAGAAGTGGACACACAAAGCAAAAAGAATATATTCTGTCCATCTAGTGCGCTCCCCACTGAAAGGTTCTGCTGCCTATAAGCTCATTTCTCAGATCCCTCTGCTGAATAAAATGTAGTAAGTCTCACTTTACAAGAAAAAAAGGCAGTTAGAACAGAAGTAACTTCGCATAACCAAACAGGAAATGGAACAGAGCACAGCCTAGCATGGCTCCTAGAAGTCAGGAGCTCTCTTGCCCACATTTTAACCGCCAGAGGGCAATAACTTTTGCTCAAAGGCCTGAAAGTTTCTCACCAACCCACCCCCTCCTACATGGTCTCCTCTTTTCTGGAACATGACAGATCTGCTTTTCCACAGACCACAAAAGAACCCAGGAACTATAAAAGCACCCCCAAAATATCATGCTGGTAGTCACTATTCTGGCAACCGCCAAAGCAAATCCTGAAAACAGATGGTATTTGACAGCAGAATTTAGGATTTCAGGGCATGACATGAGGCAACAGTAGACCAAAGCTTACAGCACTGCGGCTCCAAGACTTTCCCAGGCACAGGGATCACACCAGAAACCTCACTCCCCAGGCAAAATGCTGCCAGGAGAGGTACAGTTTCTGCAGGAGCCCTGCATTGGTCCGCACCTTGCAGCAGGGCTTGCCAGCTCTCACCTTCTCGCCTTTCCGCGTATCCCACACGAAGACGTGCTCGCAGGCCGGCACGGCCACACAGCGGCCCCGCTCACCACGTAGTGCCACGAAGGCCGGGTTTCCCCGAGTACTGGCCACCACCCCAAAGAGCGCAGCCGGCCCATAGCGCAGGTACTGCTTCGTGAGGCCCATAGCGGCCCGCAGCGCGCGGAGGGAAGGCGCTCAGGGCTCCATGCGATCTCTCTCTGCGAGATCGTTACAGCTGAGAAGAGGGGGGCAAGTGGAAAGGAGAGGGGAGGAAATGGCTACGGCAACGGCTGCAGCAATGGCTGTAACGCCTTAGAGCGAGCTCCTACCGCCGACCTGGGGTCCTCCCTCTTCCGCCGCACTTAGATCTACCCCGGCTACCCCCAGCGCCGAGCCCACAGCAGCAACGAACCCCACTTCCGCCACCGACCCCGCGTCCCACACGTGGTCGTTGCTGCGCATGCGCCTTCCTTCCCTCACTCGCGGCGAGACCGGAGCCGCGTCAGAAGGGGCGGGGACGGCGCGCGCCCGAAGTGGTATTACGAAGCCGACGCCCTGGGCCCGCAGTTGGGCGGAAGGAGTAGGAGCTCTCGGAAGCGGAAGTGGGCGGGGAGCTCTGTCATCGTTTGTTTTTTTCTTTTTTTCTTGCTCGCTGGGTGATGTCACTGTCCTGGCGTCGAGCGAGCTGCTCTGGTCGGGCGGGGTCAGCGCCTGCCGCCTGTGAGTAGCTGCGCGGCTGCCTCGCAAGAAGAGCTGCCGTTGCTAAGCGTGGTGGCGGCGGCCGGACGACGAAGCGGGAGGCGGCCGTTATGGCGGCGGTTGCTTTCGCCTCGGTCTGCCGAGGGGTAGCCTGAGGTCCGTTTTTTACTGGCTTTCAGGCATCACTTGTGCTTGGTTTCCGCTTGGTTAGCGTCTGCTTCCTTCAGGTAGCTTCCTTGGCAGGAGTCCCGCCTTGGTGCTGGTAACTATGAGGGAGTGCTCCGGTGGAGAGGAGGAGGACGTGGTTTGACTGGCTGTTTAGTTTCTCTGGCGGGTAACCTGGCGTGTCAAGAGACCAAAGGAGCAGATATAACTACTGTCATAAAGGCAGGAAATCCTGTAGAAGGATAAGAGGGAAATGGAAGAAGTCTCGCCCTTAATTTTGCTTGTAGTTCATGGTGCTTAGGAGTAGCTAGGATTTTGTTTTTTGTTTTCCTCCTCTTTTTTTTTTCTATCACTCAGTGTTTGAATCTGTTCTGAAGAAATTTTGTCTTTTCTGCTTTTCAGTTATTGCTGAAGTTCATGCGTGAAATTTGTTTCACAGATAACAAGTTAAAGTTTTCAGCTGCTGCTTTGCCTTGATCTGGATAGTTGGTTAAAAGAGAGCCAAAGAGTAAGGCATCTGCATGTGGTATTTGAGGCATTTTTGATTCAGTTTGCAGCTCTTTGACATGCATTTCAAATCTGTAATCTATGGAGATGTGTAGGATCTCTCAGGAGGGAGGGATATCCCTCCTAAGAAAAAATTTAGTGGAGGGAAATTTGCAGGAGAAATATTGTTGTTCATTTCTGCCTTTTCATTATCCTCTTCCCTAGGCCCCCTTCTCACAGTTCCTCAGAGAGGGGACACAGGAACAGAAAGACTTTTGGTCAGAGGCGATCTTACTGCTTTCATGACTTTATTCATCTATTTTTTTCTATGTCTCTTAGCCATAACTGCACCTAAGTATGGATTATGACAATTTATGTTGTAGTGCCTACCTTTATTGCTTGTCATTTGTAGTTGGTCTTTTTTTTTCCCTTCCTTTTTCTTTCTTTTTTCTTTTTTAATCTTCTTCCTAGCTACTGAATCTCTTTTATTATTTATGTGCTGGGATATGGATATTATTTTGTGAAAAGTTGTCATCGGTGATGAAGCTGAAAGGAAAAAGGATTAAATAAATTGATATTTCTGTGGCAAACTGAAATTACACTGGTAACCGATACTAGGGTGCTTCTACTAGTTTAGTTCACTAATTGCTTGCTTCATTCACTTCCATGATCCATGAAAATATAGTAGCTCAGGAGTTAGTAGTGTAAGCAATTGAAATAGACATTTCAGGGAGTTTGAGCACTTCCTCTAGCAAGCTGCGTTGTCCCAGCCTTGTGAAAAAATAGTCAGGTAGGTGGCAGAGGGCAATGTGCTTTGTCGCAGTTCAATATCTGGTGTTCAAATTTACATTTTTGTTCTCTGCTTTGCAAAACCTATTTGGGAGAAGAGTTTCTGTGCTGAAGTACAGGACTGTAAACACTGAGGAGTGTAGCTATAATCTGTAGGTCTGCAGAGTTCGTTGAACTTCAAGGGTTGTGAGATTTGGAGGGTGTGTAGGTTTGTAGGGGTGTCTTTTTTTTTTTCCTTTGTTTAGTTTGTTTAACATGTCCCAAAATGAGACCAAAAAATATCTGAAGGAATAGTTTATGCACATCCTACTGCATATTTGCTGCTACTTTAAATAAATAAAATTCTAAGTATCAAAAAGACTTAGTCATCTTGATAGTTATTATGTTCAGCATTTTCAACATAGAGATCACAAACCTGGACCAATTTAATGATAAGGAAAATGTTTTCAGGTGTTTCTAACTTACACAGTTGGAAAAAGCTTGCGTTGCTGCAGGCATTTTGGAAGCATTGCATTATCTTTTTGCATATGAATAACAGTGTGTGTGTGTGTGTGAGTGTGGGAGGATGAGTTGGAAGTTGATCTCCTTTCCCATCTTCTGGTATCTGTAATTGCACTGCAGCCTTGTGAAAGGTCTTGCTCTGGGGAATTGCGCTTAGTAAGCACATGGTGACCCTGCTTTATTTTCTTTCCCTTAAAGCACCTGGAAGACCCCAGTGAGAATTGGAGTGTGACGAGTTAGCAGGAAGAAAAAAAAAAAAAAAAAAACCAGAAAAGTTGTACTTTCCATTCC
Organism: Crypturellus undulatus; assembly: GCA_013389825.1. NCBI lineage: Eukaryota > Metazoa > Chordata > Aves > Tinamiformes > Tinamidae > Crypturellus > Crypturellus undulatus. Next base: position 86,856 of record VWPW01005263.1, on the reverse strand, counting down.
ATGGATCCCTTGGGTGCTCCTTCCCAATTTGTGGATGTTGATAGTTTACCAAGTTGGACTGACATCTATGAGGCTAAGCAGCTGGACTCTCACCAAAACTCTGCTGGAAGAGCTCAAGTCAATATTAGATCACCTTTTCCATACAGGAAAGACATAAATGCGAAAATAGTCTTATGGTAAGCTCCATATAACTGTCATCACTTCATTCTTTAATGTAGGGTTTTCCTGCCAATGTAGCAATGATCATTGCTATGGAATAAAGCCTTTAAACTCTTTTTCTTGAATCAAACACTTCAGGTCTGAGGAGAAAGTAATTGCTTATTCACTGTAAACCTACAAGCCTGAGATTTGTATATAGATTATAAATTACATGTTCATTGGCATTCTTTGATGCAGCAAATGAGCAATGCTTCTTGCTGTTTGTCATACTGGATATTTAATAGAAAACCCAATCACTCATTTCTATACATGTTTAAAAATATACTTGTTTTGGAGCTTTTTTGATATATTTGCTTTGCTGGCTTTATTCCTTTGACTCTGCTGTTTTAGCTTCTCTTTTAGATCAGTATTTCTTTCGTGTGCTTCTTGTGGCTTGTTTGGGGGATTTTTTTCTTCCCTCCTCTGTCTACATTCCCTGTGTTCTGTCTCTTTTTTTCTATCAAAATCTGTTGACAAGCACAGTGTGCTGAGATAAACTTTCTCCGTTATTTCTTCCTTCCTGTTACTAGATTCTTTTGCTTGCTCTCTGAAAGAGTAACACTGACAATATGAAGAGAAAAGGATTTTGTAGTGATACAGATTCAAGGAACAACCCTCTTTCCTGGTTTATGCATGCAGTAAATTAGGACTGTTCGGGGATCTCCTGAACCTGGTTAAGTAAAGAAATAAAGAAAATTTAGACATCTCCTTGGGCTTGTATATAGTAAATGTCTCTAATTAATAGGTCAGAGTTCTGCTTTTCCCTCTTTCTTCATACATCTCCGCTTTGTGTATCTTCTGCTTGTTTGATCCTTCAGCAGCAGAATGCACAAATTGCAACATATATTGTTTATTGCAACATATATGTTGCATTTATATAAATTTATTTAAATGTTGCATATGCGTATGTCACATATATATGTTGCATTTATATAAATTTATATATGTGACATACGCATATGCAACATTTAAATAAATTTATATAAATGCAACATATATAAACAAATAATAGAAAAAGAATAAATAAATTTTGGGTTCAGCTGCATTGTCACTCTAGGTGCTCAGTGGTCCAAGGACAAGTGGCAACAAGCTGACATTATCTAAATGTGTCTGCAAACCGAAAAGACCACATTGAATAATTTCAATGTTCAATTTTCAAAAGCTATATCCTCTTATCTCTAAAGGATAAAATTTAATCTGGGTAACATGTTATAATCCAAAAATTTTACATGCCACTGTTTATGTACTGTTAACAGAACTATACTATGTAAGACTGCAGCATGACCTTTTATATGGACAACTTTAAGTTACTGTGAGTCTGGGAAGTTTTAAGGAAATCAGACATTGCATGAAATAATACAGATATTCTTTGGATGCAAAGCAGGGTTCTGCATAGTAAGCAGGTCAGCGAACTCTATGCTTTGTAGGTACTGGAGTGCTATTAATGGTCTTCCTTTAACTTAGCATTTCTTTGCTTGATGTTTTTGTTGAAGATACCTTGCTTAATTTGACAAGTAGCTTCCAGTAAACTGCTTCCTTGTTTCCTCAGGAAAGGAGATGTAGCACTACTGAACTGCACAGCCATAGTAAATACTAGTAATGAGTCTCTCACAGATAAGAATCCAGTATCTGAAAGTGTCTTTATGCATGCTGGGCCTGACCTGAGGGATGAACTCCAGAAGCTCAAAGGTAAATGGTAGAGACTTCTTGTCTTATCGAAAAGCTACTGCCCTTTCTTTGTACAAAGCAACTGCATTTGGTCACACACTGAAATAAATGTGTAACTTTTCCTTTTCTAGTATCTGGTATTCATGCAAAAGAAAAGAGTGGAAGTTTTGGCTAGACTCTGCTGTGTATTTCCCCTGCTTTTGTCATTCATGTGATGGATTATGGAAAACCTTTGGCAGATATTCAGATTGTTTAGCCTTCATTTTGTGTGTACGATACAGTAATTCCCATTGTTATCTGAAGCTAGTCAAAGTAGTTAGCTTATCAAAGCTTTTACTGTGGGAGTCTTATACAGCTTCAGAGTTTGCTTCTGTATTCTGCTCAGTGTGTATCCTTTGGCAAGTGGGAGACAGGAGCTAAGATTCACTGTTACAGAAATTAAGTGGGTTCTAATATGTACTCTGTACATCTCAATCTATTAATATGCAGCCCCATAAACAATGGCAACAGTAGATGGACTGGTAAAAACCTGCTTGTCTAAATAAAGTATTAGTGACCTCTTAAATTGTTCAGTTCACCTGTGGTGATTCACAGATGTGTTTACTGCAGTGGCACAAGAGCAGCCATAATGGCAAGGCTATTCTAAGAAAAGAGACTGATAGGGAATTTGCTTTACATAAATTCTTTGTCAACATAGAGAGCTGTTAACATCAGCTATTTATGGCTGATAACAAGAGTTACAAATAATTGCCCTTATTTTCAGTGTTTGTTAGATGAAAAGAAATGTTGCTTAGTTTGGTATATGAAGAACTAAAAGCTTATAGTTATCCAAGGTCATACAGAAGTCTGATAGTCTGCGGTTAAGTTCAGAGCTCTAGTAACTATGGTACTTAACTGAATTTCAAGGCCAAATTGATCTTTGATTAGCACTGATGACTCCTGAGTAACATCTCTATCTCATTGTCATGTAGTAATAGAGTGAATAGAAGAGCTGTAATGTTCTTAACACAAGTTATCAGTCAGTAGCTTACACTGCAGTAAGATGGACATCCTTTGTAAAACTTCTATTGATTGATTCCGTTTACTTTTTTGAGTAACCTGGAAGTACAGCAGGAGAAAGAATAAAGTTACAAAAAAGAGGAGAAAGTTCTGTGTGCATCCTTTGGACAGAAACAACAGTTAAAGTACATCAGGTGGTATAGACTAGTTAGATCCTGTTAGGCTGGAACCAACCCCACCATTCACTCTTCTAAAATAAACTTGTGATTTGTTAGCTCTGTAGAGAGTTCTTCGTAAAAGTTTGGCTGAGCTTCATAAACTTCCATGCTGTTTCACAGCCTCTACCCTTAGTCTCACTGATGGCTTCCTCTGTGTAATGTATTTGGTAGGTGAATACAGGATAGTTTCCTTTTAGTCTGAATACTGAGTCCTTTCAGAAAGCAATTCTTTTGGAATGCTTTATTCATATGTTGTGTGGGGAAAGTAAGAGAGTCTGTGTTATGGTTATGGCTTTTCTGCACCCTTAATGAGTAGGTCACAGAAATGGAAAGGAGCTAAGATAAAGAACTCCTCTTTAATTCTTCTGTCATTTCTACTTCATTTTTGCATTCATTTCCACTTCCTTTTGAACTTTCTTTCGGCACAACAGAATGTTTGGGAAATCGTTAAAGCAGAATGACATTGTCCAAAAGCAGTCACATGGATGCAGTGGCTACTTTGTTTATTCTCTCCTGGTGTGTCGCAGGAGATGTGTTTGGTTGGTTGTTTCTTGTTTGTTTGCTTTCCCAGCTGCTACTTCGCATTTATCCACATTTCATAGACTCTAAAAGGGGGAAAAAATAAAAGATTGAAAACATGTGATATGCTGTCCTTCCAAATGCCTGTATTCTCTAAGGCTCAGTTAACTCTTGTGTTCCTAGGAAATATTGTAGGGTCCAGGCTTGTAAGTGAACTGCCATCAATATGTGCTAACTTGCTATTTTATATACACCTACTTACTGCTGTCTTGTTCTAACAGCAATGCTGTTATACAGTAAGACTTTTTCTTCTACTGCAGACGCCATATGGAAGGCTCAGATTTTACATTTTAAATGTGGAGTAAGGTTGTTCTAATGATTTTAAATATCATTGGATTAAAACCTAAGATTGTGTCTTTGCTCCTGGTTTTGCTACAGATCTTGACCCTGTGCACCTCACTCTATTAGCTCACTTAGTCTTCTAAAAGAGTATTGCTGTTTATTTTTATAAATTTAGTAGAGATCTTCAGATAGAAGACATTGAGAAGTGCTAAATGTCATTTCAGTGTAGTTACAGATTATTATTAATCTGGTCATGTGGATTTATTATTCTCTGTTTTATTATTCTCTATTGAGTTCATACCTTTACCTCATTTACTTCATTTGTTTCAAAAGGAGGAAATATTTAAGATATTTTCCTGTTATTACAGGCCTCTACTTGTTCTTTTAAAGTTGTGCAATTTGGATGGATCAAGGAGGAAGAACAATATTTTATGCACCAAATGCTTCCTTTTACTACTACTTTTTGCATGTTGCACTTACCTAATTGTTCTCTTGAGTTTTTTGAAGAGGCACAGTAATTCAGAAAAGTATGCTTAGTTTTAGTGTGTTATTTTATTCTTTCTGCCTAATTTAGATAAAAAAAGGAAGTCTGTGGAAAAGAATGATCTGATTTATAGGTTCTAAATATTTACAAAATGCTGGTTTATAGGCAGTGTGTTATTGCTATTAAAAAGACATACTACACTCCTTGGATAAGAGAGATTCTCAGTATGGAAAGTTTATTGCCATTAAATAAACTTTCACATATTGATAGACGGCATGCCTGAGCACTGCAAGCAACAGAGTGGAGTGGGAGAGGAAAAAATGCTCCCATGCAGAGTGGAGTTTCCTGGTAGTCTTAAACCAAGCTACAGCAGTGCTGCTTGCAGAAGGAGTAGTTGCAACAATTTGTTTGCATTCTATTCCTTATCATTTGCACTAGCAACTTGTAAGATCAGATTGAAAGCTAATCCAAAGAAAAGATTAGTTTGGCTCAGCAGACTAAAATGTCTCTGCACAGCAGTACAATTGGAAGGGTGAGGGTGGGTACATGTTAGAGGGTAGGGAGAAAGAGGGGAAGTTAACTCTTTAGCAGCTGTCTGGAATCAGACTGAGTTGAATTGCACATTGGGAGGGAGAAAGGAAGAGTTCACAGATCTTTCAAGATGCCTTCTTTATATACAGCTGAAGGGAAAAAAAAAACAAACTTTATTAAAACAGTAGTGGTTTCGTTTTTTTTTTTTCGGTTTCAGAAATTTTTTGATGAGTTGGAGGTAATTGAGAGATCTATGAATGTCTTTAATGGTTTTGACAAAATGCTCTTTAGAACAACAACTAAATAAGAATAACATGCAAGGAGTAGCCAAAGAGCAATGTAACACAAGTGAGATGGTAATGTAAAGATGTATAGCATGCCATAAATGATCCCAGAGCACAAAACTGGAGAGGGCCAAGTGTTGGGTAGTTTGGGTAGTTTGAACTTGATCATAGTCTATCAAGAAAGTTGTGATCTCCTCAAATGATATTCCTGCCTTTTGGACACTGAGAAATTTGCATAACAAAGTTGCCTTGAGCTGGGAGATGAAATATGCGTAGTCTTTTTGTTTCAAATAGCTTTGCCATCAGCTGGTGCTCTTGATTAGGGACACTCTTATAGTCCTTTCATCCAAAAAGCAGACTCCCAAAAACAATTAAATTTGGAAGGACTTTTTGTTTTTGTTGCTGGTTGTATAGCATATTTGTGCATCACTTTTGAGGTAAATCATTTTTCCCTCCTGTCTCTGAATGCAGCTTGGTAAGCACTACAATCAAGATAGCATTTCTAGCAACTTCTGGTTTCTCTTTGTATACATACATTTTCAAATAGAGAGAGGAATGAGTACTGCTCTCATCTCCTTAGTCTGAATAAGTGATACTGAGCAACTATATTAAGAGGTAGAATCCTATCCTTAGTATTTGATGTTCAAAATACTGCCTTCTGTATATCTTGACATCTCACAGAGGCATGTGTGAAAGTGAAGGAAAACAAGGAAAGCGAATAATTCTAGCCTTTTTATCAGGGCCATTGGTGTTTTATATGTTATGTTTATTTCTTCAGGATGCAGGACAGGGGAGGCCAAACTTACTAAAGGATTTAATTTGGCTGCACGTTTCATCATTCACACAGTGGGACCCAAATACAAGAGCCGATATCGCACAGCAGCTGAGAGCTCTCTGTACAGCTGTTACCGCAATGTGCTGCAGCTTGCAAAGTAAGTGTATGACAACTTAAGTTCGTACTATCCATGTTGCAGCTATTCTTCTAGATACCTTGCATATGGTGCTATATAGCTGTGAATATTTTCTGACATCTACAGTATTTCAGTGAGATCATAAGAATGCAACTAGCATCTTGTCTTTTTTTCTATCTGTATTGCAGAATTAAAAAAAAATGGGCTGAAAGATTTAAACTGGTTGAACTACTGTAACTATGTATCTAGAGCTGTGCAGCATTCAGTCACTCTGAAAAAAGCATCATTAATATAACTGTGTTGGGCTCCATGCTGCAGTTTGCACAAGCAGCTCATATGTGACTATGCAACCGCATTCCTATACCCTGTAGGATCTGACTGTTCTATCATTTCTTGTTTGACCTCTGTATCTTCATAGCACAGCCATCTAAAATCCTGAGTCAGTGCAAGGTTGTTTTCTAAATCCATAGCTGAAGATGGATTTGTGTTGATGTTTAATCAGTGACACTTTCTACACTAATAGAATCATAGAACATAGAATTGTTAAGGTTGGAAGGGACCTCTAGAGATCATCTAGTCCAACCCCACTGCACACACAGGGTGTTATTTTTTTTTTTTTCCTTAAGTTCCTATAGAATTTCTGGTGTTTCAGTTTGTGACCATTAGCTCTAGTTCTGTCGGTGGCTACCACTGAAAAGAGGCCGTCCCAATCTTCTTTACTGCCTCCCGTGAGGTATTGTATACACTGATCAGGTCCCCTCTCAGCCTTTTCTTCTTCAGGCTGAACAGACCCAGCTCTCTCAGTCTTTCCTTATAGGGCAGATGTTCCAGGCCCTATATATTTAAATATTTTAAATATATTAAATATTTAAAAATAAAATCAAATAATTTTTTGAATTTAATTACTTAAAATTAATTAAAAGGAAGTTTATTATTTATCTTTCTGGTTTCTGTTCTTCATTATCTTGTATATTTTGTTCTTCTTCCATGATGGCTGTTTGTAATAGTAACATTCAGAAACAAATATTTGAACAATAGCAATGTCAGAACATGCAATTGTACTTCACATCTTCTTAGGGTTGAAAGGATCAATTCTTCCAAGTCTGAAAGCTGTCTGCAACACTGCAATAGTGACTGATGACTAAGATTACAACTAAGTAGTTTCTAGTGTATGCAGTGTTTTCTGCCTCAGAATTGACAAGGAAGGTCAGGCCTGGACCTCTTAAAACAATGAAAATAAATAAATGATTCTCTTTACTGAATCCTGAGTGTCCTTTAGCCTGTCTATTTTCAGGAGTAACTTTTGACCCTTTAAATTGACTGCTTTGAGCTTGATCAAACGCTTCAAATAAGTGTTGGTAAAATCCCTAGAAATATGGCTCCGTGCTGAAAAAGTCTTGCTTTTTTTTTTGTTTGTTTTAGTGTTTTTCATCCCATGATGAGCCCATGATGATGGTTGCCTAGTCCTAGGATCAAGTAGGCTACCTCAGGCGGTATAGGTCCAGACTAAAATAGTAGTAGGTGAGGTGAAAGAATAGGAAAGTGTTTGCAGTAAAGAACATTTTTCCCCTCCTTCCACTTGACCTCAGTCCTATACAGGAAGAAAGTATTTTAGAAAGCATTACAGGGAACTTGAAAGAACTTCTTCATTCAGGATATGAAGAAATTGCAGGAACAGCATAGCTGAGGTAGAAGGAGAAACCTGAGCGGTGGAGGGGGGAGAAAACAAGGATTCCACCCCCTTAATGATGGCACATATGCATCTTGTCAGCAAAAGTCCTTTTGTGCAATCCTGCAAGAGATTTGCTACTTCAGAGGCAGGAGAAAACTGCTGGTGTCATCTGCCATCATAGTTTGGTTTTATCTGAAATTATAATTCTGTTCATTTATTTCTTTTCTCTGGATTTTAGGGAACAGGCAATGTGTTCTGTAGGATTCTGTGTCATAAACTCTCTGAAAAGATGCTACCCTTTGGAGGATGCAACCCACATAGCACTGCGTAAGTTGACGCTAGAAAGTGTCATAAACTGGATGGCAGTAAATCAGCAGATCACTCAACTGCAGCAGACTGCTGTTTATACATTTTTTTTGGTGGGGGGCGGGGCAGGGATGCTGTAGTGTGTTAAAGCCTATAACCCATGAAGAGGAAAGGCTTTGCATGGATGGATAAGGAAATAGAGAATAAAAATAAATGGTCCTCCCATGTGTTGAGAGGTCCTCAGTTGCCATCTAGGGGGATTTTTGTTGGACCTTGCAGTGTTTAATGACTTTGAAAAGGTGATGAGCAGTGAGAGCTTGCTGATGGTATAAAATTCTTCAGGATAGTAAAGATGAGGCCTTACCGTGAATACCTGTAGATGATTTTTAAGCATCAGAGTTAATTTCATCTGTTATTTTAGTGCCAAATCAAAATAGGCAAAGGTAAAGTGATGATTTTCTTCCATATAGGTCTACCTCACAAAATGATGAGAGAGTACTTGGAGGGGAGCGGAAATCTTGAGGTTATGATAGTTCAATGAAAACATCAGCTCAGTCATGTTTGAAAGACCAAGCTGAGTGTTCTGAAAGAGGACAAAATGAAGAATGCTATGCTATTATGCTATAAATCCATGGTTTGTCCACATCTTAAAACTGCACAGTCAGAATATAGCAGAGCTAGAAAAAGTTCAGAGAAGGTCAACAAGAGTTAGACAAAGGTGAGGAGCAGTCAAGTAGGCTAAAGCCCTCTTCAGTTTCCAAAAGAAAGAACTCAAGGGAATTGTGACAGATATCTGAAAACTCTTAAGTAGAAATAGTGAATAAACAATTCCTATTCACTGTCTCCCAAAGTAAAAACTAGGGATCCTCAAACTGAAATGGAGATGAGAGTAAACAAGAGGAAATGTTTCTGCAAACTAGATAGAAGGGTTTAGTTTTCTTCTGGATGTGTGTGAGCTTAGGAGAAAAGTTCCTTACCCTCTGCTTGGGTGCTGACGCTGGGAGAGAGAGATTTGTCTGTTTTCTCTGTTCTTTGATGGCTCCGAGCCTGCTGAGCTGGAAACAGTGCTTACATAAGTTCAGAAAACTGCATTTGTTGTGAAGCTGCAGAACTACATTTGTCCCATAAATTAGTGTTGCAGATTAGTTGCACAGTAGTATTTATACAGGAAGTATTTGGAAATATTTCATTTTTTTCCCCTGAGTGGCTTTTTTTCTTGAAAAACTCACACTAATGTAGTCTGTAAGGAGTATTCTTTCTTTATTGCTCTCCTCTGCTCTATCTCTAATCACCTGCTACTTGATAAAATGTTGCTAGAGCAACCTATTTGTACACTTTCTTAGCAGTCTGTCAGGAAAGTGCTTGAAAATCCTGAGATCTGACAAGATTATTGCAGTACAAGAACAACATTATTTCCTTCAGCTGTTAATGTTGAGGAACTTGATCACATCTACAGACTGTGCTTTGGATAGTGTAAAAAAAAAAGTGTCTGGTGCTGACAATTCAGTGCACAGGACTCTGTAAAAGAGTGATTTGGTTTGATTTTTTTTTTTTTTTTTGCAGGGCCCTAGGATCACATTCCTGAGAAGTACCTAGTACTGAGCACTGAGAAGCACCTAGTAAGCTAAAATCCCAGGGGAAATTTTCCACTTCTTGATACATCTCTAAAGTGAGAAGTAGGGAAGAGTGGAGATGGAGATTCCTATATGCCCATCAACCCGCTTGGGCATTAACCCACTATTTATTCCAAACTCACATACTGCCTGTGAGGCCAGTTTGTACTGGAGGAGGGATGTTTCTTTCCGTTCTACACTGAGCTGGTTTCCTCTCTGATAGCTATGTGTGTACCGTTTGCTAACTGCATTTAATTTTTTGCAGGCACTGTCAGAAGGTTCTTGGAGATTCATGGGGAGACCCTGGAGAAGGTGGTGTTTGCAGTCTCTGAGCTCGAAGAGGTATTTCCTTGATGTTCATTCCATCAAAACTCATGGTTATGTGTGATCTTCTCTGTGATAGTATTATCTTTTGCATCTTGGAGCTAGGTTTTTTTCTTCAAATTATCCTGTCTCTCATGGATTCTTTACCCTAAGCATTCTTATGTCTGTCCAGTATCTTTTCCAATACTGCTAGTCTTACTTTCAGTAGTTGCTATGGATATTGACTTTTCCACTTCTGATTTCCATGTTTCCAAGTCATGACAGGAATCAGCGTTGTTCAAAGATGCATGGTATACCTTCATGCTCTTTTCTTAATTGTAGGCCACTTACCAGAAGCTGATGCCTCTGTATTTTCCAAGATCGTTGGAGGAAGAAATACAGTCCTTGCCTTGCCTCCCTGCAGATATTGGCAATGCAGAAGGGGAGCCAGTAGTACCGGAGCGACAGATCAGGATTACTGAAAAGCCAGGTATTCCAGATGGTGAGTACTTAACTGAACTTTGGAATAAGTATCCACGTGTGAAGGTTGTAGAGGAACTTGTGCAGGACTGGTTACGTGAGAAGGGACACAGCACCATGGAGTTAGCACAGAGGGTTTAGTACAAGGACACGTAGTCCTTGAGATAAGAAAAGGAATAGAAAGAATAAACAGAACCGGCTAGGAACCGCAAGTATGGGGGAGAAGCCTGACCACAAAGTCCCGCTCAGCAAGAAATAGTGCACCTATCAGGAGCTCAGCTTTTGTAATATGTATGAGGCTCATTAACGAATGTATAAAATATGGTACGTTGTAACAAATAAATGAGTCTGCTTGATGACCTAATGGTGTCAGCGTCTCCCTGTTTCCCACAGAAGGTCAATGAGACAGAAAAAATATGCAGGGAGCAAAGAAGTGTCCTTCTTCCCCTACTTCACCTAAGACAGGCTGTAATGAAGAGAAACAAGCTGCTTGCTTTCTGCAACCATAACTTCCGCTCTCTGCCTCATTGCATACAGTACTTAGAAGGTGTGGTAGAGTTATTGTTCTCTTTTTCTTTTGCAGACTTTCTCTAAGACTCTTTCCCCACCCCAGCCTTCTGCAGGCTGTTACTGAAACAGGCATTATTGTTGTCAATGAACTGTCTTGCTGTACATTAACAAAATGCTGTATGCAGAATCTCCTCAGGCTAGAGATAACATGTATGCTGAACTGGTAACTACTCAAAAGAAACTACTAGAAATTCCCTAAAAGGCTGAGAAACTAGATTGATCCAGAGATCTGTGTTTGGGAAGTAGCTAACAAAACTTCAGTGAAGAAATTAATTTGTAAAGAGGTCAGGCTTGGGATGGTGAGAGATGAATGGCAAAACACTTGAATAAAGGTAAACAGACATAGCTGGCTGGCTTCATGTGGCAGTGCGATGCAAGGTTTGCTCTTCTTAAGTGAAGCCCTAAAGTATCAAAAATGGAGAATGTGAAATGCCTTTCAAAGATGCTCTGATTTTTACGTGGCCAGCTGGGATAAGGCTGAATGTGTAACAAGGGTAAAGAAAATTTTCCTGTTCACTGTGTGATTCTTGATGTACCTGCTCTTCCTGTTCAGACTCCGATCTGTTTTCTTTTTTTATCTCTAGATTTCTGGCTAGGGTAGTATATGTAACTCTGGCTGGTAAGTGTGAGACATTGAACCATTAACTGATTATTTATGACATTTTAGTTTTCACAGCTATAGGAGCAAAGGGGTGGAGCGGAATCCTGCACTCTTGCCCCGTTGTTGCTATAGCATGTTGCTGTAGTAATGGAAAACTCAATTCACAGACTCGCATAGAATCACAGAATGGTTGAGGTTGGAAGGGACCTCTAGAAATCATCTAGTCCAACCCCCTTGCTCAAGTAGGGACACCTAGAGCACATGGCATAAGGTCACATCCAGGCAGGTTTTGAAGATTCCAGAGAAGGAGACTCCACAACCTCTCTGGGCCGCCTGTTCCAGTGCTCTGTCACCCTCACAGCAAAGTTCTTCCTCATATGGAGATAAAACCTCCTATCCTCATTGTTCAAAGAGGTGGAGCTCGCAATCTTAACAGTATTTCTTGGTAGTATTTAGGTTCAGTGGAGCATTATGGTGTTGTCCCAAGCAAGTAGGCACATGCTCTTGTACTTCAGCACACAGTAAAGTTGTGAACAGTACTGTAAAAATGTCCAAAACGAAGTTATCGCCAGCTTTAGAACATCTGTTTGAGCTGTGTCAATTTTGAAGGAAGAACTGAGCTGCTCTTATGGTGCAGTAATGACAGCAAGCTTGAAAATTGTCAACCCCCAGTCATTCTTTCCAAAATCTGTTTTGAAGTCCTAATGAGAGAGCTTACCATTATTCCTTCATTACAAACTGATGACTGACATTCTAAGGGAATTCATAGTTTTTCGATCACATGCTGTAAACACTTTCAATGGTACAAGTGAGATATTAGAGCCCCGTCAGGAAGGGTATATAGGAAGAGAGATATATATATAGATATATATTTTTTTTCCGTTAGCTTCTGGCACAATGAATGGACTGGTGTGATGAGATACACAGCAATTCATCAGCAGCTTTGCTATCCTCTGTACGTAGCTTAAACGTGTTATGCTACCTTTCTTTCTACTGCAGATGCTTCGGATGAAGAAGGGCTGGAGGCAGATTTGTCTTTTATTGGTTCCCATGCTTTTGCACGTATGGAGGGAGATGTTGATAAACAGAGACGCCTCATCCTGCAGGGACAGTTGTCAGAGGCAGCATTGCAAAAACAGCATCAGAGGAAGTGAGGATTTTCTTTCTTTTTTTTTTTTTTTTTTTTTTTTTTTTTTTTTTTTTTTTTTTAATCTCTGTGAATATCTTGGGTTAGCTAGCTGCTCAGAGAATATGATCATTTGTTACTATGAAGTCTGATCTTCTGGCAAGGGAATTTAGGTAAAACCTATTATCACCTGTAGCTCACTAGTAGCACCTTCGGAGAGAAGGGAAAGGGCAACAGAAGGAAAAAAAGAATTCAGTGACCAAGCTTCTAGTGTGACTGGTAGATGGGAAAAGCTGCTTTATCTCTGCCACAAGATGTCACTGTTTCACTATTACTTTCTGCAATGGGTTTTAAGTGCTGCCTCCTTGCTTTAGGCCTTGTGCCTCCTGAGACTCTGGATACCTAGCAAATTGTTTTTCTCATCTCTCAAACTGGGTAAATACAGGAATGTTTAGGGTTGTGTTGGTTGTTTTTTGTAGCTGTTACCATTGAGCCTACTGTAGGTGACTCATGCTAAAGTTTTCTTGGGGCATGATGCTTGACTTGTTATTGCCTCAACTGACAACAAAAAAAAGATATCCTGTTAGCTGGATAGTTATGTTCAGCTTCTTAAAATTGTATTTTTATATATGTGTGTGTGTGTATAGAGAGAGAGAGAAAAGTATCTTGACGCTAAGTTATTTAAAAGAAAAACAGATCTTGGGTGTTTTCACCCAAATGCAATGCCTCCACTTGTACACAAGAGAAAAAATGAGTACCAGTTGCTCACTCAATGTGTTTTTGTTAGTTTTATTGGTGGCATTTTGTAGGGGAGAAGGATTCAGATATTCTAACACTTTCCATATAAATTTGAAAGCAGCTCCATTGTTCAGAAGATCTCCATAATAGTGATAGCTCAGTTGCTGAGAGCTACTTTTAGCCTTCACTTCTTATATATCTCTTCAGACTTCTAATGCTGTTCCAAAGTGGAGTTAGATCTGATTTCAGATGTTTTTAATTTTCTAGTTATAATCGTTGGCTGTGTCAGGCAAGAGCTGAAGATCTATCTGATATTGCGTCCCTTAAAGCCTTGTATCAGACAGGTAAGTTCAGGTTATTGCTGTTTGATGTGCATTGTCTTAAAGGAAAAATACGAAGTAAAAATCCAGTTTCTTTGGGCTCAAAGTACAACAACGCCTGTCATCAAGCTAGAAACTTGGCTGAAAATGAGGCAACATCTCTGCAGTAAAACAGATACCTTCTCTTGATTGGCTTTGAAAACTATGCAGTTAACTCAAACAGATCCTAGTAACAATTTAAGAGTACATACACATCCTGAATTTACCTATGGAATCTGACCAGTAAGAAGCTGAGGGGAATGAATTAGATGTGCATGGGGTGTGAATGAGGGGGAAGGGGCGGAGGGGGAACTCAGTACCACCAACGCAAACAGTGATATTGTGGTTAATGTTTGGCAGTGATATAGCAGGAGCATCACAGCTGTGTTTTTCAGTGCCTAAGGACTTTCTTGCTAGCAACTTCAGTGACTGTGAATCAGTACTGTTAGATGAAGCCAATTTATTAGGTGTTATATACAAGATAATATTGCATGCAAGATAATTGATCTCTTGACCTGATTTTGGTACAAAGAAATGAATGAAATGAATGGTGCTTTCAGATGATTTGTAGAGAAGCCGAAGTCAACAAAGCAACTTCTAATACAGCTTTCTTGCATAAAGCTGCTTGCTGCTTTTCCCTCAGGCTAGACATGGTTTCAGTTGCTCTCCTCCATGTCTGATGGAACCTACTAATGATACAGTACCATGGCCAGTATCTCCTTTAACCTTGCATTAAGTTAATGGTAACATTAGGGAGAGAATCTACATCCTGTTTGAAAGTTCCTTGGAATATATTACCTCCTAGCTTTTTCCAGGGAAGCAAAGATGTGTCAGGAGGCCTGTCCACTTCCATTCTCTTTTGGTCTGTAGGTAGTGCTGAAATCAGAAACTTGTCTTGGTCCCAGGGACTTATTGCTGCTCTGCTCATTGATGGGAAAAATAAGTCAGTACTCAAAGTCTCAAAAACATAGTTTTGCTTATGACTCGCTCTATAGAGCAAGATAATTAAGCACTCTAGCTTATATCTCTGGCCTCCAGAAAATCCAGACACCTTGATCTTCGTGCAGCTATTGAAGCTGTGTGATACCTTGCAGTTGGTAGCTGCAAATTTAAATTCTCCTACTGGTTTTGGACAAGGTTCTGTTTGGCTGTGCTTGGTCCATAACATGTGCCATGTGAAACTATGTGCCAGGCTTCTGAGCTAGGTTTCTAGAAAGAAATTTATTCTGATAGTAGAACTGCAAATTTTTGAAAAATAATTTCGCTGACAATTATTACTTGAGAATAAAGTATTCTGGTAAAGGCAAATGTGGAGTGCATGCATTGGAGTAATGTGGAACAATATTTAATTGAGGTAAATGTAGAGTACACAGTCAACACAATATTGCAGTTCTTAAATTTTAAGTTTCTGGGATGTAATGCATTCTTTGTTGATTCAGTAGTTGTTTTGATTGCCAAAACAAGAACAGCAAGTCTAGCATATTTCTTCTCAAGCTGGAAATGGGCTGCTTTAAAATTTCTGAGCTATGAGTTATCTTCATTTTCTTTTGTAGGTGTGGATAACTGTGGTCGCACAGTTATGGTAGTTGTTGGAAGGAATATTCCTGTAACATTGATAGACATGGAAAAGGTAAGATTTTGTAAAACTTCAGCACCATGTAGTTTAAATATGAATATTTGGGACATGAAAGTCTAACATAACTTACATTCAGTGTTAATCCTAGAAAAGTTATCTGTATGAGACATGCCAACTCTTCTGTAAAGCTGTGTGAGTGTTGAGGCAGCATTTCTGCAGGAGGAACTGGGTTATTTTCAGAGAAACAGGCCTAATGGAATCTTTTTGCTTCTTGAGGTAGAGTAGAAACCTTGTCATGCTTCTGTAACTGGAGAGTAACTAACCAAATCATTTTCTTTCATGAAAACAGTCAGAGGACTTTACATCTGTGAAGTCAGGTCCATGCAAAGGAATATCTAACTGAGTATGGTTAAGTTCAAGATTTTGAATGTTTTCCTTATTTTTGTAACTCAAACAAAATGTTACCCAGGCTTATCATTCCTGATCTGTGAATGAGTTAAAGGAAGCATGTTAAAATGTAATGTCAGCATGAAAGAGTTCTTTGTTGCAAATATGAACTTCACTTTTTTCCAACTCAGGCTCTTCTGTATTTCATCCATGTCATGGATCATATTGCAGTGAAGGAGTATGTCCTGGTGTACTTCCATACGCTCACAAATGATTACAATCAACTAGACTCTAATTTCTTGAAGAAGCTCTATGATATTGTTGATATCAAGTGAGTAGCATCTAGTTTTCTTCTGTCCTCTGCAAATGTTTGAGTCATTCTCTTTTTTTGGTGGTATCTCATTGATTTGTGCAAGACCAAGAAGGAAGGGCAGTTTTATTTCCAGTGTAGAACCATATATCAAACCAGAGTGCTGTCCCCTGCAGTCTCCCTTCTGTAACTATTAGGGAAATGACTATTGACTGTATCACCTGTCTGTTTCTAAAATTGTAGCTTTTGGAACATGGCATTGTAAGCAATTATGTTGCTTGTTGTGAGAGAAGAGACTTGAGTAACGCTGGTAGTCATAAGCCCATAACTTTCACTGTTGACATAATAGACTGTAGCAGGTTTTATCTTTAGCTATGGGTTTTATAATTTGTTTTACTTTCTTGCTATGTGCTATTAGATATGAGCCAGCTTTAAGTGCAGCATAACAACAAAAAAAAAAGTTTAAGCAAAATGACTTATGTTTTGATAGTTGTGTTATATAGGTGAGCTTAATTAGAAGACACTTCTAATGAGTTTGTGTGTGTGTTGTGTTGTTGTTTGTTTTCTTTTCTTTCTTTCTTTGAATCAGGTACAAGAGGAACTTGAAGGCACTGTATTTTGTCCATCCATCATTCCGTTCAAAGGTGAAGTAATGCACAAAAGAAAAGAATGTTTGGGGTCTTGGCAAGATAGCATGGAAGTCTTCCATATTCACGCAAAACTGGATAGTATTTTCTGGAACAAGAGTTGGAACTTGAAATTCATCCCCATTTTTGATGTAGCTGTAGTATTCCAGTTTGTGGCAAGCAGTGCAACAGCGCAGCGCTCTTTCCTGCTTTGATTCATGTGTTCTTTGGATCTCATTTCTTTCAAAGAGAAACATTTCTTTTCTGTGTGCTTTCTCCTGCTGTCTGGTTGGCAGATGAGAAAGACTTCTGGAATTCCTGTAGACCATTTTCATGGATATTACAGTCTTCATGTAGTTCATTACCTGGTTATTTCACTTTTTCTATCCCAACAACAGGTATTGCATGTGTCTTCCATAGCAGCTAGTGAGCTGCCCTGGTAAGGCAGAGAATGGTGTATCAGGCAGCAATGAGATTAGTCAAAATTAGAGTGTGTGGAGTAACAAAGTAAAATAGGAAAAATGGCTTTGTGATGTGGGGTGCAGGAAGACCCAGTCAAACATTCAGGAGATGAAGAGTCACAGGCTGGAAACAAATGTGGTTTGTGTCTAGCAGCACAGCTGTAAGCAAAAGAGAATATATGTCCATGTCTCTGTCAAGCCTTTCCTTGAACTGAAAGGCAAAGGGGGTTGTTACTGGCTGCTGCAGAGACTGACAACTTATGAAACTCGATGAGGGATATGCAGCAAAAAGTCCTGGTGTATAAAGTGACCACAAGAGGGGATTATTTTTACCACCACTCTTTTTGGCCATTTTGGTGCCATTGGTCCTGTGAAACTGTTCTGAGTGCAGCTCATTGTATTTTCAATGCAGTAAGCACTAACAGGGATTTTTTTTTTTTTTTTTAATTACAGGATAACATGTCTCGAATAATACTGAGAGGAAAACCTCTCTTCCTGTTAAATCAAACAGTTTTCCCGATACCCTCAAATATATTATCTGGGTTCCTATTAAGCTTTTGTATACTTAACATCCATAATAATTGTGCTTCATATTTGTCATGCTTAATATGCCTTGGAATAAGCACTGCTTCAATATGTGGTTGCAAGTGTGTTTTCTGGTTTAAAAACTCATTAAAGTAAAGGACCGAGTGTTGCTCATCATCACAGGTCTTGTTAGAAACCTACAGTATTAGTGGATTCCAATAACAGTTTTTGCTAACATGACATGTCCTTAAAATAAAGAAACCATCTTAAACTTTCTGTCCTACTTTCCACTTCATTTTCTCTCTTCTTGTTTCTTCCTCATGAAAATACACTGTATTGAGGAGACAGCATGGTTATTCCAGAACAATTTAGGCATCTACCTTTTGTTTAAATATCATACTTGTATGGATCACTCTTAATATTTGGGCTTATTTTTGTGGGAGGAATTTCAAAGAAGTGGCAATTCCCACTTTTGTCAACATTCTTCTTGCAATATTTTTTCTCTTCTGGTAACTTGCTGCAGCCAGCATACAATTGTGCCTGCTTAGAAACACTTGCACCTATCTGATAAAATGCCAGATCCTGGTCAAAGAACATAAATAAGCAAAAGTTTTCTCTAGCAAAAACTTTACAAAAATGTAAAAAGAAATTATAAGTCTCTCTCTCTTTCTAAGATCTCTATTTTCTTAAAAAGCTGCAGTCCTAGTAAGTTTACTTTAGGATCTTCCAATATTTTTTGCTTCTCTTTTCTCCAAGATGAGCAATCTTGATGTATATTAAATACAATGGATGCTCCAAAATTACTTTCATAACCTGACAGGTGGGAAGGCATTCTTACGCTGATATAAAACCTTAAACAACATAAGAACAACAACAGAAATTGCTGTAAGGATGAACAAAACTCTTATTAGAGTGGAAAGATTTTATTCCAATTCCTTCAAGATATTTTTCCTTTCCGTTTCTGAAGCCTGAGTGCCAGGGCAATCCTTATGTTGTATGCTGATTCTCAGTTGTGCTCAGATACTTCAGTGTATAGCGTTTTTGCACTCCCTGCCATGCCAGTGTTTACCATCTCTCTACTTTCTATCTGATTGTCCTTTGTGTTACTCTTACTCAGCTGAGCAAAATAAAGCCATTCAACAATAAACACTCAGCCTTGAGGAAGTGGGGTACAGTGCTTGTTAGGTCAACAAGTATCTCTTCAGTCTCATCTCTCTGATTTTTTTTTTTTCTCTCATTTTGTTCAGTATTCTTTGTCCAGCATGGTATGAGTTGCATCTTTGGTTTTGCCGGATACCTTTGTTTTGACACTTTGGACATCTTTCCCAAGATAGTGCTAAAGTTATCCGAATGCCTACTTGTTTTCCATAAATTTTTTTTCAACAGGGTTTCTGTCCCATGCCCTTTGTTTCAGATAGCTTTGGAGAATGTGAGCACATCACCTCTTCTTCTTAATGTCTGTTCTGTGAAGAACCATAATCTTTCTCACAGCCATGCTCAGCAAGAGGTGCAGTTTCCAGGATGTTGAATGCATCATTGTATCTGACCCACAGTTGTCTTCCTCTGAAGAACTGAACTATCTTGGTATCTGACTATATGGAGCCTAGATTGAGACTCTTCTCCTGACTATTGTTGCTCTGGTGAATGGGCTCCCAGTTTGGAGTGCATCACGAATTTCTCCATCCAGTAGCAATGTTATTTGAGAGAGTTTTCTGTGTGAACTTTAGTGACTTTTCTGTGCAGAGGTATATTGGGATTTCAGAGTGCAACAAATGGGAATACTTTTTTGCTCCATGTTAACGTGGCATCTAAAGAGATTGTTAGCGATTGGCAAATTTAGTTTCCATTATTTGAGAATGAACAGACTTCTGTCAGCCTAAGTCTGAAAAATTCAGAGTGACTCTGGGCCCTGTTTTACAGGCTCCTAAACCCTGATCTGAGCACTTGTGACCTGCAGAATAGTAGCATTTGGCTCTTGCAAAGGACTGTGCTTGTCATCTTCAGTCTACCAGAAATAGGCCAGAAGAGAAATGAAGAAGTGATACAGCCTTCAATTTTAGAGAAGGCTTTTAAACATAGTTTCTGTAATCAATCTAGTAAGTAATATGTAGCAATTTCCAGAAGTATTAATAGTGGCCTTTACAAAACAAAAATTCCTTGATCCATTGTCACCCTAAGGAGACAAAGTATATATACATAAAGTAAAATCCTATATAGTAAGGTGGTAAGGCCAACCATTCTGGTCATTTAAGAAATTTGGTAGAACAAAGAGAGATGTGTGCACGTGTACTCTACCAACCCAAAGTAAAGAGGAGATTTCAGTAGGACTCTGAAACGGGTGAACATCTTACACTGTAGAATTGATTTTTCTGTAAAAATTTGAAGGCAGAGAGTTGAAAGTGCTTCTATTGGATATAAAGTCAAATAAAATACTCTGAAGTGACTAAACTGGAAGTGAAAGTTTGCTGCTATGCAGACTTCTGAAGACAAAAAGAGCAGAATAGCTGTCACTTTTGGAACTAGCACTAGCTTTAAAGCTCAAAAAACAGTGCTTGCCATCAGTCAGTGATATGCATTTGTTTGTTCTTGCCATGGTATCAGAACTTCGAACTTAACTTCCAGTGTGTTTAATTATGAAATATAATGTTGAACTTGAAGATTCTAAAACAGCACCATCATAACGAATTTTTGTTGGGATTGGGGGTTTATTTCCAGGTCTCGGCATGGTTTTTCACAACCTTCACCATATCAGGGCTAAAGGACAAAATCCACTATGTGGAAAGCCTTCAGCAGTTATTCACAGCCATACCCCCAGAGCAGATTGATCTGCCTCCTTTTGTTCTCGAGTATGATGCAAGGGTAAGTGATTTCCTGTAGCAATCTCTGCTCCCAAGTGTAGTTATTGTGTGTCTCCCATTCCAACCTGCAAGAACTTGAAAGGGCCTTGGCTTCTGTATCTTAAGAAAGAGGAGATGAAGATTTCTGGCAAATACAACTGTTCTTCTGTGAGTAACAATTTTCTTATTGTTTTCTTATTAAAAAAAAAAAAAAAAAAACTATCAGTCAAAAAAAAGGTTTAAAAAAAAAAAAAAAAAAAACATTCAGTCCAGATAAAGGTTTTGACCAAGAAGCAGACTCCTTTCCTAATAGAACAGCTCCTTTGAACATAAGAATAATTGACCTTACTCTTTAGAAAGAAGCTGTATCATAAATTGTTGAGGGCCAGCAGAAAAGATACAATTAATGTTAGCAGATAAGACTAGTTTGGGAGCATAGATCAAGATATAGTCAGCATGGATTCACCAGGGGGAAATCGTATTTGATGAACCTGATAGCCTTCTACGATGCAATGACTGGCTGGATGGATGATGGGAGAGCCATGGATGTTGTCTACCTTGACTTCAGCAAGGCTTTCAACAGTCTCCCATAACATCCTCATAGGAAAACTATGGAAGTGTGGGTTGGATGAGTGGGCAGTGAGGTGGATTGAGAACTCACTGGTGGCAGAGCCCAGAGGATTGTGATAAATGGGGCCGAATCTGGTTGGAAACCTGTGGCCAGTGGTGTCCCCCAGAGGTCAGTACTGATGCCAGTGCTCTTCAACTTGTTCATCAATGACTTGGATGAGGGGATAGAAGGCAGTTCTGAGCAAGTTTGTAGATGATACCGAACTCAGTGGAGTGGCTGACACCCCAGAGGGCTGTGCTGCCCTTCAGAGGGACTGGACAGCTCATGGAGAGGTGGGCAGAAAAACTCATGAGGTTCAACAAGGACAAGTGCAGGGTCCTGCACCTGGGGAGGAATAAACCTAGACACCATTACAGATTGGGGGATGACCTGCTGGAAAGCATCTCCATGGAGAGGGATTTGGGAGTCCTGGTTAACCATGAGTCAGCAATGTGCCCTTGTGCCCAGGAAGGCCAGTGGTGTCCTGGCCTGCATCAGAAGGAATGTTGCTAGCAGGTTGAGGAAGGTGATTCTCCTTCTCCTCAGCTCTGATGAGGCTGCATCTGGAGTATTTGCAGAAGTTCTGGGTTCCCCAGCACAAGGGGGACATGGAGCTTCTAGAGAGGGTCCCATGTAGAGTGACAAAGATGATTATGGGACTGGACCATCTGTCATATGGAGAAAGAGTAAGTGATCTGGGCCTGTGTAGTCTGGAGAAGAGAAGACTGAGAGGAGATTTGATCAATATGTACAAGTACCTTAGAGGAGAATGAGGGAGGATTGGGCCAAACTCTTCTCTGTGGTGGCCAGTGACAGGGCAAGGGGTAATGGGTGTATATATCTTAAAAGTTGAAACACAGGAAGTTCCATCTCCATGTAAGGAAGAACTGCTTTACTGTGAAGGTGACAGAACCCTGGAACAGGCTGCCCAAGAAGCTGTGGAGTCTCCTTCTCTGGAGATCTTCAAAACCCACCTGGCTGCCACCCTGTGCCACGTTCTGTAGATGTCCCTGCTGGAGCCTAGATGATCTCTAGAGGTCCCTTCCAACCTTAACTAAGTGTTCTGTGAAGATGCAGTGCATATATCTTAACAATGCATGTTGTTAAGATCAGATATACGGACTCTGGTTCCATACCTCTGTAGTTAAAAATAAGGTTCAGCAAATCTAAAGCTGAAGCATCTCTTTGGTCTCATTTGAATAGTGAAAATTGGCTGGATTCTCAGATGTTGAGCTGAAGCAGCTTCATCTATGCCAGCTTTAGGGAACAGATGTCAAATTAGCCCATTACCCTGTAGCATCTCTCAGCTTTCAGTTGTCAGTGATGATACTTCTGTGATTATTCTGGCTGTGGGAAAACCTCAACAATCTGAGCCCCAGTACCTGCCCCCAGAACGATTACTATCTGCCTTTCTTCTTCCCATATCAACAAGTACAAAGAAAGGAGGGGAACAGGGGAAAGAAAAATGGGACTGTTGACTAGTGCCTGGCCTCTGTGTTGGTCCCTATTTCTGCCCAAATGGTGGAAGAAATATGGCTTGCATTGTCAAATCGGTCCAAGAGGACATGCTCTGGCTGCAGAGCAACAGCCAGAGCCGTGACATGCCTGCATGGGTGACTGTCTTCAACAGAGTGGCTGTGCAAGCACCTATGGCTTACATGCATCATAGCTTTGGCTTAATAGCAAAATTTCAACCTGCAACCTCTGCTTAAAGTGGAAATGAAACCAAGGCCCTGCCAAGTTACCAGGACCAGTCCTCTCTTGGTTGAATTACGGCTGTCACTACTCATGGAAAAAGTCAGAAATACTCATTCATTTATGCCTGTGTATGATTCATCCATTGCATCAAGATATGTTGGAGAAGACAAAAATTTGATCAGCTGATCATTCTGTGGTGGTGTTTGTTTGTTTGTTTGTTTTTTAGGAAAATGGGCCTTATTATTCCTCTTATCCTCCATCTCCTGACTTGTGATCTGCAGTCCTGCAGTACTGCTGGTTTCCCATGGATCCATGATCTGATGCCTGCCAATATCATGTGCATTTGCTGATGTACAGAATTCAGAGAGAGGGTTTTCCCTCCCCAGCTCTGATTATTTTTTTACTGAGATATTTTCAAGCACTCAAGCAATCAGAACTTTATGCCACTGTGAACTGTACAATTATTTCAAATATATTTATCTAATGAAAAGTTTGATTTCAGGATCATCAGGTGCATTTTATTTTCTTCTTTTTTGAAACTGGTGTTTTATTCCTGAATAGACTTACTTTTTTCTGGAAAATCCATAAAAGCATTTGATGATGTTTTTATTTAGTATTATGATTTTCCAGCTCCATTTGTAATACCTATTTTTGACTGGTCTGTATAAATGTTGTACAGTACCAGCCTGACATGTTGCTCATCATACAGTCTCTGTACTTCCTATCTGATTATTTCCCTTTCTGTTAGTGCTAACTTGTCTGGTCTTGACCCAGCAGAAGTATCTGGCATTGGGAATACCAATTCTGCAGGCTGAACTAAGTACTACAGCCAAGCAAACTGCAAGTGCTAGGTGAGCTAGGAGCCTGATACCAGTCCCTGTCAGTTTTCCTTGGATGATGTGGCATGTCAGGATTCCACTACCCTCCAAATAAGAATAAAATTTGAAAAACATTTGCATCTGCTTTTCTCTGACTGTATTCATTTAGATTCTCATTTGAAATGACCATATATGTATGTATAAGAAATAAATGCCCCTGACTGATGGATGTCCTTGTGAGACCTGAGGGGATGACCCTAACCAGTGGTGACAGTTTCTTCTCAGAAATACCAGAGTCTGTTTTTTTCTTTTCTGCTATTAATCCTTATATCACTTTTGACAGACACAGTCTACATGAGAGCTCAGCAGTAGTGGTACTTAAAGAATCAGCGGTTCAAAGGACATTGAACTTCTAGAGAGGGTCCAGAGTAGAGCCAAGAAGATGATTAAGGGACTAGAGCATTTGTTGTATGAGGAACGACTAAGCAAGCTGGGCCTATTTAATCTGGAGAAGAGAAGGTTGAGGGGAGATTTAATTAACATATTCAAGTACCTGAGGGGTGATTGTAGGGAGGACTGGGCCAGGCTCTTCTCTGTGGTGGCCGGTGACAGGACGAGGGGTAACGGGTGTAAGTTGAAACACAGGAAGTTCCACCTCCATATGAGGAAAAACTTCTTTCCTGTGGGAGTGACAGAGCCCTGGAACAGGCTACCCAAAGAGGTTGTGCTTCTCTGGACTTCTTTAAAACCCACCTATCTGCCACACTGTGACACATGCTTTAGGTGTCCCTGCTGGAGCAGCGGAGTTGGACTAGATGATCTCTAGCAGTCCCTTCCAACCTTAACTATTCTGTGATTCTGTGAAAGTCCTCAAGCATTCCCCTGCCTGCCTGTGGAAAATTAAGAGAAAGAGAAATAAGGAGTTTTGCATTCCCAAATACAGAATGATGGAATTCCTAATAGAAATAATGCCACAACAATACTGAATAAGAGAATATTGCACTCTTCATGTTTTAATTACAGCTACCTGCCCCAAATTGTATCTACTGCTCCCTCAGTAGATCCTTGTTCTGTCCAATTTGCAGTAGCTGAGATTTTGAATGTAAGCAAAAACTGCCATGAAATAACCCGAGAAAGTGATTTTGTCTGTTGAGTTGACAGTAAACAGCCACCCCACTTTTCTCTAAATTGTTGGGATAAACAAGAAAATGATCATCCGATTGCTTATCATAATTTATATTTGCAACATGAGAGTTCTTTTGCTCATGTAAACTAGGACCACAGTGAAAGATGGGCCGTACTAAGTAACCTTTCTTTCCTACCTTGACCTCCTTTCGGCTTAATATTGCATTCATACTCCAAGTATCCTCAGCTAGTATATCAGGGTTTAAGTATCTTGCATATACAACTTACAAATGATACTGTTTTTTAAATGTTCACTCCGTTCATTATGTGGTTCCAAGGTGCTGCTAAAGGCTTGAAACTGTAGTGTGATGGAAAACAACCTTAGTGTTAATACTTGGAAGCATTGACCTTTGTGATCTATACCTATGTGCTTCTTTCAACACTTATCTCCTGTTTTCCCTTGAGAAAAGGAAATAACAGCAGTCTATATAGGTCAGCTACCATGTGTCCCTACCTCTTTGCTGCCCTTGGCTAGTGACTGTTTTATAGCCATCAGTGAATTTTCCATGCTTCTGTGATGATTTGTATAGCTTTCCACCCACATCAACCATCTGCTGTTTTTCACATCTGTGCCATTTTCTGCAGGGCTTTTGCAAAAGAGCTAGTATCCGCTTAATAGGCAAATTAAAGGTGATTCAGAGCATATTGTGAAAACAAAGCAGTTTTTCAGCTTCAGCAGCTTGTAGCTGATTTCTGTCCCCCTACCCTGCAGATGGCTCAGAATCATAACAACAGAACAGGACTGTTTAGGACTCTGTCTGCATGTTTTTCAGTCCTAGTCCAGTCATTTTAAGAAATGACTTGGCTCAATGAAATATGAATCTACCCCTACAGCATTTGCAAGGCAAAAAAAAAAAAAAAAAGGAGAGAAATCTTGGCAGTGAGCGTGTGTATTTTTCCCTTGAAAGACTTAGCTTTAAAAAAATAGAAAAATCCAAGTCCTGCAAATCTCAATGGCAAGACAGACCTGCCTTGTGCTGCAAAGATCCTGCATCTTCCAGTAATGGTAATTTACCAATTTCTTTCTTATAGGAGGCTTTTGAGAAATAATATGCCAGTGAGGGGAAGAAGTCAGTAAAGTGCTCAGGAAAATTCATTGTTATTGAAAAGTTGCATTGTATAAATTTAATAGGAATTTTTTTGCATTGAAACCGGGTGAACTGTATTTGTTTTAAACTGAGATGGACATTGGCATACCATAGCTAAGGGATACAAGGATACAAACTTTTATCTTAAAGAGGTCAGGGAGGCAATTTCTGCATGGCATAAGTCTGAGAGTTTTAACAGCCCCATCCCTCTGGAGTCACTGAGGAATTAAAAGTTCTGATATCACCATATGCAGGCTCAGAAGGGGAAGCTCTGGAAGGAAGTGTTAACACCTAGCAGAGTGTTATTGCCACTTTGACATCCAGTGTGAGACTGACGTTGGAGTAGCATAGTCATTGTCAGCGAATGTCATGCAGTGCCTTGGCCTTGTTATTCAATACATCTCTCCTAGAAGTGCCTTGTATCCCCTTATTGACAGCTGGATTTGTAAAAATCTAGGTTGTGTTTAGGTGATGTTTGATGGCAAACAGATGATTCTGTCAGCGTGCTTTGGCTTACCTACTATTAGTTGGTTAAGACAGGTTTGGACGCCCAGGCTGTGAAAGGTGAAGTATCTAATGACTGCTTCTGATCTTCCTGTTGCATTACGTGTTTGGATTTGGATTTTTAATTGGACACTCTTGGGAATAGGAAGTGTCAAAAAGGTACAGGCAAAGTGAAAATAATTAGCTTTCTACAGGTGCTTGAGCTCATATGAATCTGCCACATACACTTGAAACTGAGTTCTTTTTCCTGTCTTTTTTTTTGCTATCCAGATCCTAGAATAAAAAACAGCTCTACTATGTGTGTTACAGAAATTCCTGCCTGTGTTGATTCTTGCTAAATTGGACCTGAGCACAGTGATTTCTGTCAGCGAGGGGAGTCTTGGGAGAGAAGGGGAAGGAGCAGAAATGTGTCTGCGTTGAGGGTGTAGGATGAAAAGAAGCCTGCTTGGAACAACTCAAGTGATCTTCCAGTGCCAAGGAATACACTCATACTTTGCCTACGCTTGTATATATGCTTTCCATTTTTTTCAGCTTTCCATGGAGCAGGCCTCGGTCCTTCCTAGAGGGATAAATGACTGAGCAACTAGGCCACCAAAGTGCAGTCTCTTCACAAGCAAGAGATGAGCTAGAGCAGCCCCAGGCTACACTAGAGCAAAGAGAGGAAGGAGAGAATGCTATGCAATGACACCTCCTTTCAAAAGTGAATGAGAAAGATGTCTTATACTTCAATAGCGGGATACAGAGTTCTCATAGTTTGTAGGCTGAGAGAACTCCATCTTTGGCTGCAGAGATGATGGAGACCTTACCTCTGGGAGAAAGGTAGAAGTGTGGTGCAGAGGTTAAGGAGGAAAGAGATTAAAATGCTGTAATTCCAGGCACTTTTCACAATGGAGTTTGACCCCTGTGAACACAAGGTGGATTTCTAAGGGCTCTATAAAATCTATAAAGGCTGTAAAATATTTTAAATAACAAAACCACTCACAACATGTATAACTGAAACAATGCCAAGATTCCTAATGCAGTTTAGACATAGCTATAGGGGAGGTGACTTTGCTTGGAAGGACATTATGTACAAAATGAGGGGAAGGGGATTGTATCAGATGATCTGCAGCAGTCTGACTGCCAGTACACCATCTGTTTTTAATGGGCTAATCAGATCCTATTTGAAGCTTTTCTCAGCTTTGCTTCCCTTGAAAACCCAATTCCTTGGTCAGATGAGACAGGGCTGTTTGTGATTACAGTGTGGTTAGAACGAGAGAAGCAAAAATCAAAATGGTTTGCATACTCATCACTTTCACCAAAATGTTACAAGAAGAAGCTTTTATCTCTAGCAAAGATGTTGTAGGCAGTAGTTTCTTCTTCTTTCCTCTGCACTATTACATTTTCCCATTTTTGAGTGGGAGAGAGGGGCAGAGGAAGGGGATGGTTGTTCCTGTACTGTGAAAAGAAAACTGAGCCCCCGAGGCATCAAGAAACACACCAATATTCTCCTCTAACATTGTGAAGAACATAATCTCTGGCCTTTAGGAAGGTCCTGTAACTCCCTGAGAACTGCCACAAATAGCAAACACTCTAAGTAAGGCTCAGAAGGATTGCTCAGCTTTTAGAAATCTGTGAGAAACTTTTTTAAAGTAGTCGAGAAAGAGAATGACTGATTTGATCACCATGTTTTTAATAAAGCCCAGGAGTGATGGGCTCCGCAACTGCATTGCCTGTCACAGCAGTACCCGCTCTGCTCTGCACACCATTGAAGCAAACATGCCATATCGTGCATCTTTTCTCTGTAAGAACCTGTGTGCCTGATACCCTCACAAAGCAGGCTGCAGGGCATGACTGTGGGGCTTTTGGCTGGGAGGGTCTTTGTGTGTAATAAATAAACCTATCACAAAGATACAGCATCTCCAGTTAGTCAGTGTCAGTGACCTGCTGGTTCACCAAAAGCCTGGAGGGGAATTTGAATATGGTGCTGCAGTGCGAATCTGAGCTAGTTGAGCAACAGACTGGTTTATAGGCGCACTCTGATTTCCATCATGGTCTTGTGAGCAGAAGCAAACTCACTATATAACAAAATCCAGTAGGGGCATCAGCATACAGCTGTCCTGAACTCAGTTTGGGTATCTGTCCTGAACTATCAGATGTGCCAAGGTTCATCTATCTGGTTTAGCTTGCCAAAAGTTTCTAGAAAGAGCCAATTGCAAACTGTATTTCTCTTTCTCATCAAAATGTTTACACAATAAAGAGTTTTCATCTTACAGGGTTTAAAAGGTTAATATCAGGAGTTGAGTCATGTAACTACCTGGACCCACTTAGTCATTGCTAATCATTTGGCAGGAACAGACATAGTTACATCATCTGAACAGATTTGTTTATTCACAAGTAAAATGGTATCATCTACTAGAGAAGGGCATGCCAAGAGTGTCTTTGCATATCTAAGACTGTCACCATAAAAACATCGTGAGAGCAGGGAAGATACAACATGACCCCTTGACTAAATTAGCAGTGAAAATAAAGACAATGTTTGCATGGGGTTGATTAGTTGTACTCATCTTCTGGCTCACCAAGCAATGGAAAACTCTTCAATTAGATCTCACTGAGTTTGTTTACTGTCAAAGCAGCAAACTGATTGACTATCAGCTGCTATGCACCTGCTATCTCAGACACAGGAGAAAGAATAAAAGCGTGCAAGAAAAGGTGGGCAGTTTGAATCAGGCAGATTCAGTACAAATGAAAATACCCTTCTCAGTAGCAGCAGCAGGGTATAGCCATATGGGGCCCTCAGAATCTCAAATCACCTGTGCCAATTCAGAAGCTCCTAGCTTTGCTAGTAATAGGACATACCAAAAGAGATTTACTGAACCAACCTGGCAAGTGCTACACAAACACAGAAGAGTGGAAGAAAAAGCCTCATGCCTGGAGGACATGTGAAGGGACTGGCATTAATAAGTGTAGGTGGTTAAACCAGTTAAAGCCTTGAGGGAAGCAGGGGAAGAAGCCCTGGCAGAAAACTGCTAAACAGAGTAGGTATTCTTCCAAGCCTCACCGAGAGGGCCCTGCCTTTCAGAACAGGGGTGATCCCCTTTTCTCTTCCTGGTAGACCCAAAAACTACTTCCAGAGGCTGCTGGACAGAGTCATTCTGTCATTTCAGGAATACGAACCTCTCTGATTTGCTATTAGAATACATCCAATCTTACATATAGTTAATATGAAAGGTAACTTTGATATGGTGTTACTGAGACCAACTCATAGAGTTAATGGTCTTGGCCATAATGGTAACATTAAACAAGTAAAGACTTTATATAAAGCCAGAGATGTAAGAAAGACCATAAGCAGAAGAGCTGCTTTGCTATGAAACAGATGACAAATTGTACCTGGATTTCAAAATGAATTATATTTTATGCTGATTGCAAGACAGCTGTTTTGGCATATCCACATTAAGAAATTACATTAAAAGGAATTACTGTATTTCTTGATGGCTTTGTTCTTGAGCATCTTTTTGACCCTACAGTATACCACAGCATAAATAAAAATAATTAAATGGCAACATCTGACACCCTCAAAACAAAATACACAGAAGTGCTCTGCAGTCTGGCCACAACAATAGTGGCCATCAGTGCACCTTGCATATACACCAACTTGGGGACAACTAAGAGTGGAGGCACAGTATGCAACTATCATACAAAAATTGTTTCCTGCGAACTAAAGAAGATAGTGAAGTTTGTGCAGAAGGAGTGGTCCCAAGCAAGCTGCCCTCTTCAAAGTTTCCATTGTCATGGATACAGTTAGGCAAATTCTTCTCTGCTGCATGAGATTTAAATGTTTTGCTCCACACACTGTGATCATCATTATCCTTAGTGAGCAAAACTAGTCGTTACAGAAATATTTCAGAATTAACAATAAGTTCTCAAACCAAGTAATCAAGATAGATGCTGGGACTGCCTCTGTCAAACCAGTTGCATTCTCCAGCAGCACATAGCCAAAATGATTCAGAGCACCATGGAGCAGCACTTGGGTTCATGTTTGTGCTAAGTTGTAAGTTGTTTTACTGATGCACATAGGCAGAAATAAGTAAGAGTAGAAACTGCTCATACATCTGTGGAAAACACATTACAGAAATGGTAGTGAACTTTTGCAATCAGGCTCCGGTTGATTAAGCTGGACTAAAACCACCTTGAAGCAATGCTCATCAGCTGTGCCATGGAAATACACTGCAACTCTGAAGAAACTCACAAGGATGCGGGGCAACAAGCAGTTCCAGATGTGTCCCAGGCCACTGTGCCCGTGTTTGATGCCATCTGAAACTGCTGCTCGGAGGCCTCTGCTCCAGCTGTCAATGCCCTATGCAGCCTGGAGGGCACAGGGTTTGATGTGCCTGGTAAGCCTCAAGAGAGAAGCAGTTGTAACAGCCCCAGGACATGCATAAAGATGTGCACATGAATCCGGAAAGGGACTGTCTTTTGTTTTGGCAAAAAGAGCAAGTTCTACTATGAAGCAGCCCACCCCACTTTTGAAGAGTGGAGCTCACAGGGAGGCTCTGCCACTCTGTTCAGTCTCCAACCACCCTGTCCCGCTTATGAGAAATAATAAAACTGCAACATAGGAGTTATTTTCATATGCACAGTCGAATAACCTCACACAGGGCTGCTGGGAGGCAGGATGGGAGTGAGGTTGGGGCCGTTCTCCCAGAATTTGGCAGTGCAGCAAGGAGCCTGGCCAGCTCGCAGAAGGCGTCTTGTTTCCCTCAGAAAGATGTGGGAGCAGGGGGAGGATGTAGGAACATAATGTTTCATTTGCCAGCATCCCAAAGGTTGTGTTTGTTTTGTTTTGTTTTGTTTTAAGCAAGTTTAGTAGTCATGAATTCAGAATATTGTCAAAAGATGTGGAGGGAGACACCCTTGATGGGGCGGGAGGAGGCTCTTGCGCTGCCTTCTTTGGCCAGAAAAGTTTAGCCCCTAACACTAGGTTGAAATAAACCTTTTTTCCACCCCTGTCTCTCCACATCACCTCCCCTGACAGAAAAACTGCCTGGACTTGGCTAAGCCACCATGTGCTAAAGGCAACCTCTCGACACCCACACAGGCAGCCACAGGGGTACTAGCTTGGAGGGGACACACATAACTATATCAGTTATCCTCAGGGTACTTCCCTGACCTGGAAGACACCTCTGGAAGGCAGAAGAAACCCCCCATAATTTAGGAGGAAGCAGTCAGTGGCCTGCTACTCCACTTGGACACTCACAAATCCCTATGGGGACAGATGGTATGCACCTGAGGGTTCTGAGAGAGATGGTGGAAGTGCTCGCTATTCTCCATCATCAGTGGTCCTGGTCAGCCGGGGAGGTCTCAGGTGACTAGAGACTTAATAATGTGATGCCCATTTACAAAAACGATCAGATGGAGGATTTGGGGAATTAGAGGCCTGTTAGCCTGACCTTGGTATTGAAGAGTTATGGAGCAGATCATCCTGAGAGCAATCACATAGCATGTGTGTGACAATCAGGGGATCAGGCCTAGCCAAGATGGGCTCATGAAAGGCAAGTCCTGCCTTCTGTGATCAGGTGACAGCCTAGTGGATGATCAAAAGGCTGTGGGTATGGTTTGCTTAGTCTTCAGGAAGTCTTCAGGAAGGCCTTTGACACACTCTCCCACTGCCTTCTCCTGGAGAAGCTGGCAGATCATGGCTTACAAAGGTGGACTCTTTGCTAGATGAAAAACTGTCTGGATGGCCGGTCCAGAGTGTGGTGGTGAATGGAGTTAAATCCAGCTGGCAACCAGCGGTGTTCCCCAGGGGTCAGTGTTGGGGCCAATCCTCTTTAATATCTCTATCAAAAGTCAGGATGAAGGGATTGAGTGTACTCTCAGCAAGTCTGCAGGCAACACCCAGTTGGGAGGAAGAATTGATCTGCTTGAGGGTATAAAGGCTCTACAGAGGGATCTTGACAGGCTGGATCAATGGGCTGAGGCCAACTGTATGAGGTTTAACAAGGCCAAGTGCCGCATCCTGCACTTTGGACACAACAACCCCATGCAGTGCTACAGGCTTGGGGTAAAGGGGCTGAAGAGCCGAGTGGCAGAAAAGGATCTGGGGATGCTGGTCAACAGCCGTCTGGACATGAGCCAGAAGTGTGCCCAGGTGGCCAAGAAGACCACAATGGCCTCCTGGTCTGTATCAGGAACAGTGTAGCCAGCAGCATTAGGGAAGTGATTGTCCCCTTGTACTTGGCACTGGAGAGGCCGCACCTCGAATACTGTGTTCAGTTTGGGTCCTCTCACTACAAGAAAGACACTGAGGTGTCCAAAGAAGGGCAACAAAGCTGGTGAAGAAGCTGGAGTATAGACCAATAAGGAGCAGCTGAGGGAGCTGGGATTATTTAGTTTGGAGAAGAGGGGGTCGGGGAGACCTTATCACTCTCTGCAACTGCCTGAATGGAGGTTATAGTGGTGTGGGAGGTCAATCTCTTCTCCAGGATAACTACTGATAGGACAAGAGGAAATGGCCTCAAGTTGTACCAGGTGAGGTTCAGGTTAGATATTAAGAAAAATTTCTACACAGAAATAGTTAAGCATTGGAACAGGCTTCCCAGGGAAGTAATGGAGTCATAGTCCCTGGCAGTGTTCAAGAAAGCAACGAGTCTATTAGGGACATGGTTTAGCAGTCATGGTGATAATGGATTTATGCTTGGACTCGATGATCTTGAAGGTCTTTTCCAACCATAATGATTCTATGATTCTATATCCCCATCCTAGCCAGCTTTGCAGCACTGCTCAGGAAACATAGATTCTACCTCTTTGATTCCCCAACAAGTGTTACGAATTTTACTGTAGGGCCCAAATTATGATATTGATGGGATTTAAAAAAAGAAAGAAAGAAAAAAAAAATAAATATTTATCTTCTTTAACCCCCCCCCCCCCCTTTAATCTTTCCTTTGGTCCTGGGAGACACCTTTTTCAAAGATCACACCTGGTTAACATCCTCCCTTCCTAACTGTTGATTAAGATATGGCAGATAAGGCTGTTTGGACTTTTAATTCTTAAAAACAGAAGCAGAACTGGCACCAAACCCATTTGTTTACCCACAGCTCTGCAAGGACACAGATTACACCACATGATCCCGCAGCATGGATGGTCTCCGAGTACACAACCACTCCAGGAAGGCCTCCAGGACCACAGGGAAGGCGAGCAGCTGTTGCCACTCTGCCAAGGCCACTCTGCCAACCCTGAGTTGTTCCCAAGGCCTAAGCCATGCAAGAGTTTGCATGGGCAAACTCCTCTGAGAAAGGGGCTGAAACCCGGGATGCCAGTGGTTGTGCTGCAGTGAGGTCCTGAGAGCCACAGGAGCTGGCCCAGTTGCAGCCAGGTTTTTTACAGACCTATATGCAAGCAATAAGCCAGAAAAAAATGCCAGTCATACTTTTTTTTTTTCCATAACATTGTTTTAGCAATGAAAGCTGTTAGCATTTTGCAGAAGTCCCTCAGCTTGGCCAAACAAGTGGTCAAGTAGTCCACTCTTTTTTTTTAAGCAAGTTGCAATCTTTCCAGAGATATAAAGCTGAACAGTTAAGCCTAGGTGTCCTCCATGGGTAGAAAAGGGCCCCATTCTGCAGAATGACTCAGCCCTTTGAAATATCTCTCCCAAGGGCAAAGAAAGCGTGATGACAGTCAGTTATAGGTCACATCATTAGTGTTGAGGAAGGCAAGGTACTGTTGTATTTGTTGCTGGAGTTTGGCTTGCTGTTCTATTAAAAAAAGAAAAAAAAAAGTAACCAAGATTTTTTTTTCCTCATGGATTTTTTTTTTAATCACGAGTTGGATATTTTTAAACCTGTTATCCCTCATAATTTGGTCCTCAATCCTGTTTTCTGCTGGAAGATACGCAGCAGCAGCTAGTGGCCTGTGAATTTTCAAATAAACTGCTTCTTCCAGCTACTTACCAGACTTGTGGAAATAAACAGTTGTTAAAAGGGAACAGCATAAGACATGTATGTTTTGAATAATTTGATTATTTTTTCCCTCTTGATTGTTTGTTTTTCCCTCTTGCTTAAGTTATGTTAAATCCATGTAGTTCTGCAATCTTTCTGGGAGGGGGCGGGGAGGCAGGAGAAAGCAATTAAGATTTATTTGCCTAAGGCAAGAAAAAAAAGAAAAAGAAAAAGAGAAAGAGAAAGAGAAAGAGAAAAAGAAAAAGAAAAAGAAAAAGAAAAAGAAAAAGAAAAAGAAAAAGAAAAAGAAAAAGAAAAAGAAAAAGGAAAAGGAAAAGGAAAAGGAAAAGGAAAAGGAAAAGGAAAAGGAAAAGGAAAAGGAAAAGGAAAAGGAAAAGGAAAAGGAAAAGAAAAAGAAATCTGGCAGTGTTGCAGATCTCTGTACCTGCTCGTGAAGAAACAGAAAAAAAAGGAAAACAAGAATAAAATGCTCGCCTTCCCTTGCCCCCACCCCACAAGGAAAGATAGAATATTATTTCTGTTTAAATGCTCCTTTTAAGAGAAAAAGGAAGAATTTTTAATATGTAGGCAGAAAGACAGGAGCTAACATATACCAAGAATTTGTGTTGATACTTTTAAAAAGGTTTATCCTCCAAATGTAGAGAATTGCAGACCGGTAGGGCTTATATTTGTACCTGGCAAATCACTGCAGGCAGTAAATAAAAATTATGCAGAGACAGGTTATGAACTCCTGATGCAGAGAATGCCTTCTGCAAAGAAGTACTATCATCTCACTAACCTAGTAAGATATTCAGCTGCCTTGGCCAAAAAGTGTCTGAAAGAGAAAGAACTGACATTTCTTTTAATAAAGCATTTTATAAGATAATATGAAGTGTATGGATATGAGTGGGGGGGAAGTGGGATCTTTCTAATTGTTGTGCCCCGGTGTCTTTAACATTTACTGTCTTAAATAATAACCAACCTTAAAACCATTTAAATTTCAATTGTGTTGGTTGCTGAACCACATGGAAAGGCAGTGCTTTCTGTCTTGGGTAGTTTGAGGGGAGGGACACTGCCATACATCAAATTCAGGGGAAGAGGTGAAAAAACAGGCAAAAAATATTGGGTCTGTTTTTCAGTGGCTAAGATCACTCAACCTAAAGACTGGATTGATTTTTCCTTATCTTTCCTTATCTTCCTTATCTTCCTTATCTTTTTAAGAATCCATCTCCAATGGACAAAAAAACCCCACAGTGCTGTGGATCTTGCTAGGCCAAACCACAGCATGAGTGTGGGGGCATCTCCTCGCCATGCCCATCACCAGAGAGTAAATGTGTGTGCTAAGGGGTTGCCACCGAGCAAAGGCTCCCATCCTGGCATGGAGCCTCCTCTGACCTCTTCAAGGTCTCCTAAGGATCTTTTCCTCTGGGACAAGTATCAACAGCCTTGCATGCAGCTGGTGTTTAGTCTGAGCTCTCTGCTGTGGCTCCAGCATGCTGCTGCTTTGCCAGGGTCACTGAATCTCTGGCATTTCTTGCTATGAAGCTCTTAGTGACTCAGCTAAAGGCTTGCAGCATGCTGCTAGCACTCACTCTAGCTCCCCAGCAAAGCCAGTAGCCCGCAGCACTGCATTTGAGGGGCAGTGCCTGCACGCTAGTCCTGCCATTTACACTACACAACTACCATTGGTTTATGAACAGTGTCCAAGAGATTCAGAAAAGAGCCTTTATCCAAATCCTCTCAAAAAATCTGTCTGCTCTTCACAAGGGCCCCTCACTATTGCCAAACAGTCTGATGAGTCAAGAGACAGCTATGTTACTTAATTCCTGCACTGCATTTCATTGCTGCGGAGCACTGTGCACATACCCTCCAGATACAGATGGCAAACCCTCCTGTCACCGAGAGCTTATGGTGGGTCAGTTAGTAGATTTGGTTGACATTCCCAAAGCAGCAAATGCCTCAGGGCACTAGGCACACTGATTTTCAGAACAGTTATGGGATGAGATGGGTTCTTCCGCCTTGATCACAAATATGCCGACCTTGGCATTCACCAGCCACAACTTATCCAATGTGGGAAGTAGAAGAGCACCACCAGAGTACGGTGTGGGTAGCACTGAGTCTATAGAAGTCTGCAGAAGGTATTTAGTTTTATGACACAGGTCTCAGCAGTGCAGACAGGGATAGCACAGGTGAAGCAAAACAGTAGGACAAATTCTTGTATCTGGTCCAGTTGATCTGGACCCATGGGTTAGGACCCATTCATTGACTTCCCAGTTTGACCTTGGACCTGCTTCATCACCACAAACTCATCCACTGATCAGGACTCTGGGCTGACTCCAGCTACACAAGCAGGTCCTGTCCCGCTCCCTCTTTTGGGTCAGCTCCCTGTCCTGGAAACCACAGTAGCATGCTCAGGACTCCAAGAATCATCTAGCTCTGAGCTAATTTGGGAGTTTGGGTCTTTATGCATCTACAGTAGGATGTGGCCATTTTCTTCTGGTTTCCCTCTCCTTTCTTCTCTATTCAATAGGTCATTGGCACCCATGATATTAATAAAGCTTTTGCATATTCTGCACCTGGCATTCTGGCTTTGTCCCTATTTAGCTCTTTGTGCTTTTTCAGAGTTGCTGTTCTCAGTCAGAAAAAGCACTCTAGAGAGAGGCTATTTCAAGTTAAAGACCTTCTAAATAGTCCTGGGTCAATAGCTGCCAGCTCTGGGCCAGTTCCAGATGACTAGGCAACAAGGGCAAGTGTTTCGCAGTGCTGTATCTCCACTGTCCATCAACAGCAGCAGCCTCATGTCACAAAGTAAGTGGGGCAAAGCCCCCAGGTCCTATTTATTAATATTTATTCTTTCACCTCCAACTCCTTTGGAAAGCTGGCCTGTCTTCCTAAGCAATGATGTGGCCACACTAGTTCTGGTATTTGCTAGTCTGTGCTATAGTAACTCGTTGTACCTCACAGCAAAAGCAGGGTAGCAATGCACAGAGTTGCATATGATAGGAGTTAGCTTTCTCCATGATTCATGACCCCATCATCACAATAGGACTTTGTCCCACTCACTCTTACTGAGTTTGGGGTCTGTTTAATGGAGGGCTAGCAACCCTGCTTGAGCAGCAGCTGAGTCTTTCTCCAGGTCAATGGGAAGGGTTGTGAAGGGGAAGGGTACAGTTTTTTAACTGTTGGTCCAAGTGCTAGGCTCAAGTCTGCTCCAATCAGCAGACTCATGAGGACACACAGGAAATATCAGTCTGCTGTTGTGGTAGTGGCACACCAGCTATGTCCTTTTCTACAGCAATAGTGACAGGGAGGAGGGGAGCAGTGACTCTGCCACAGGTGATGGATCTGCATGAGGAGTGAGTATGTCACCCGTGCAGTGAGTAGGCAGCAGTATCAGACTTCTGTCCTGCTTAGCAACAAGACTATCTACAATGTCATGGTTTATTGTACTTAGCCAAAATTGGGACTTGTCATTAGCACCAGTCATAAATGTGAAGCCAAGGTAACGGAAAATGAAAGCCACAGGGACCGCAACACCTGTTCTGCTCTCTCTGTTTCTCTTATGTCTCTCTCAAGAAACCTTGAGTTTCTATATTTGAGTTTTGATTATGTCCTGAGTTTGCTCTTATGCTTGTTTGTGAAGTTTGACTGAATTCACACACTCTTGTTTACCTAAGTGCCACCCTTGGGCAGCTAGAGAGTTCTCACACCTGGGGACATGAACTCCTGAGGAGGAGTTGTGAAAGGCAGGTGCAGCAGACTGTGCCGCACATCATGTAATACTCAGATAATAACACACAAAATAATCTGGAAAGGAGCTGCCAAGAGCATGGGCTGGATCCAGCATACTGCACAAACTCTTCCTGTGCTGCTTGGCCACTGTGCTGCTGTGTCCCCGGCAGCCTCTGCACAATGTGCCTACGTATCTAGCGCTGAGCTCACTCCAGCACCTGGCACCAGCTGGAGCTGCATCTTTGTGCCCATTAATGTCTCACCCTCTGCCTAAAGCCTGCCTGGTACTCCCCAGCTGTTTTGCCCACATTACAAGCAGGTCTCCTTATGAGACTGACATATGAGGCAGTGTCTATAAACATATATGAACTCCTTGGTATATTACACAAGGACACAAGAGAACTTGAGAGATGGGAGGGTGCCAGAGGGGAGATACAGAATATTGGCCCTTGTCCTGGAGAGCAGACCACTCATCTAGGAAAAGGCAGGGAGGGAATTGCAGCTAAACACAGAGAGGACAAGCCTAAAGTGAGATACATTGCAGAGCAGTCCCTGCAAACTGGAGGGGGAAAGGCTACTGGGAGAGGGCTTATGGGAGCAAGTAGAGTTCATAAGGGTTGGGGTCTGCAAAAAAAGGTGCAAGGAGAAAGGAAGGTCACTAGGCCCTAGAACACCCTGGATGTCCAGGTTCCTGAACCCCCTCTTTTCCACCATCAGCATTTTCATGTTCCTGAGAATGGTAACAGTAATTCTTCCAGTCTGAGACCTGACAGCCTTGGAATGTCTTTCCTATCATGTAACTCTTCCCCCTCTTCAGTCTCACCCCACTGGAAGTTTTTTCTCACCATTCATTTTTCTACCATTGAAGATGCTTAATTCTCCTAGGAGTCAAAGGTCACTGAAATCCACCTACGCTTTCAAGCCAACCTTCATGTCACATCATCATTCTTCTTCCCAGGCAGAGGAGGGCAAACAGCAGGCAGGCAACTGTCCTCTTTGACTAAAAGCACAGGTACAGTAAGCCACATACTACATGCCATGTACACACAGACAGCAGCAGAACAAAGACCCTTTGAAGATCCGTCTCCTTCTACCCTCTGACATTTGATTTTAGCCCTGCTCTCTTATCTCATTACATACTTTTGAGATTTTCTGTCTTTTACACACTGATATCTCTTTCATACACTCATCTTTCCTTACAAAGGCCTATATAAATACTGTATAGCCTGCCCATTATTTTTCTTAACCATGTGTCCTTATGATTAGAAGTTACATGTTAAAGAGCTGTCCAAACACTGCTCCTAATTCATGGTCTCTGGCCCCAAAAAGCAAGCAAACTGAAGCAAGGCAGGGAGCTCACGCTGTAACACCAGAAGAGGAAAGAAAATCTACTATTCAAAACAAAGTTCTGTATAAGCATTGCCTCCTAAATGTTCTCATCTGTCTGGAAACCATGCTGTATTGGTTTTAGATTAGCATACACTGAGCATTAGGTGTGAGCTGAGGTGGGAAGGCTGTCCCTCTCATATATGCCCTGACATATCCTTAGTAGCATGTCCTGTGTTACACTTTCTGTGCAGTTGTACATTAAGCTGGAGTTGCCTTGAAACTTTTTGGAATAATCTCTGCAAACGCACAACATGAGGAAGAGTGTTTCATAGTAAGTGCAGAGATGAGCCTGAAGGGACATAAGATGATAAGATTCTGATAAGATGGCTATTTTAATTTCCCATGTGCCTAGGTGTCAGGTATAAGACAAGCTCTGAGAAGGCTGGGAATGAGGTCTCATCTTCCCTTCATACTTTGCACAGGAGAATGTGCAAAGTGATCTGTAAGCTCCATAAAAGTTTGTTTAAAGACACATTTTGAAGGGTCTCCAGTGTCACCCCCCCCACACGTTGGCTCTAGTAAGTCTAGACTTGCTTACCAATCTTACCAAACTGGTTCAGTTCCTTGCTGCCTGCTCAGTGCTCTTCCTTGGCTCAAGAATCAGACTGTGTAAAGAAAGATGGTTAGGAAGAGGTCCAGGTAAATAATTCCAGAAGTCTCCCGTGTGTACTAGCCTCATTGCTTAATTCAGCAATCTACCACCTCTCTACCATGTGTGACAGGGAAGGACAGAAATGGGGCTAGGATGGGATGCATTAGAAAGCATATAACATCAGGAGAATAAGGTTTAAGCAGCTCACCATAGTTTTAAACTTTGCCAGGTAGACAGGTTAACAGGTAGATGAAATCCAGATAACTACAGCAACTCTACCTCACCACGGCACCTCTTTCCCTTTCTTGGAAGAGGAACTCTGCCATAGAGAGGAGGCAGAGGAGGAGGTGAAAAAAAAACATTAAAAAAAAAACATTTTTCAGTTTTAAGGATTCTAGAAAGCTTCTGGATTCTAAAGATTGTAAAGATTCTAAAAGTTCTAGAAAGCTCTTACACTTTGCTGTAATTATTTAAACTGTCCAGATAAAATTGGTTTCTGTGTTTTTTTTTTCTTTTTTTTGCCTTTTTTTGTTTTATTTACTGTCAGTTAGGAAGCAGAAAGCATTGTCCTACTGTACTAAAGGAAGACTTCCTCCTTTGGCCATGCAGCTAACTTGGTCAAACTATCCAGATTACACCTAGCTACATTCAAAACTGGAATATGTGACAAATATTGCAGCACCACTTGCATATGAAAATTTGACCACC
Organism: Crypturellus undulatus; assembly: GCA_013389825.1. NCBI lineage: Eukaryota > Metazoa > Chordata > Aves > Tinamiformes > Tinamidae > Crypturellus > Crypturellus undulatus. The sequence continues at coordinate 45,972 of VWPW01005263.1, read as the reverse complement.
AACAAGACACATCTGAGTCTGAGACACTCAGAGGTCCTCTTTTCATTCAGGAGGGTTCATCTGAAAGACTTTCATTCAAGAGTGTCCATCAGGATGGCTTTTAGTATGCAGGATTCCTATTGTCCCACGAAAGTTCTCCCAGTGCAAAATGATTTTTGACTCCATGAAGGTCTGTGGCCTTTAAAACAGTTTTAAGGAGGTAAAAAAATTCCTTACCCAGCAGAGGTGCCATCATAGCAGTTACTAGGCATGGTGAAGCTGGCCTGCTATTGGATGCATCTTAATCGCTGCTACTAAGTGGGATAGAGTAGACTACTGTGGGTGGACATCTATGGCCAAGGAAGACTACGGAAGGGTGCTCATAATCGGACATCAGGGTTCCCACTCATATCAGGTCTATGCATGGTCTTCTGCGTGAACATACTGGATTGTTCTTGAGTGTTAAAGGGGGTTGGATGGGAGCCTTCACAGCTGTTGGCTAGGACTGGAGATTGAACACTTGCAATTTGGCTGCAGGTGCCATAAGATGAAATAATCTACTTTTTGTATCATCGCTCCTAACTAACTTCCAGATCATTTCATGTGTGGCTATAGCAAGTGAGCAGTGCTCTATTTCACTGTAGTTGCATAAACACTGCAAAAAATGACCTTGATACCTGCAGCTGCTGGTCTGAATCTCTGTGACTTCTTGTTCTGCAGTGACATCAAAAGCTCACTAGCCCTGCCTTCAGACACAATAATACCATCCAGAAGCCCCCAGCAAGAAAGAAAGGGGAAATCTTTCCAGTTCTGTCTTTTAGTGTCAATTTGGTGCTTCCCTCTGGACCTTGCTTGTGTTCTCTCTAAAAACTTGGAAAAAGTCCCATATTCATCTCCCCTGCCAGGACCACTGTCACATGTTAGAGCAGGGCATCCCTTGTTCTAATCTGTAGAGCTTGAGTCAGAAATAAGAATGTATGTGATGCTTCCTAAAGGCTCCTGTTGGAACAGAAGCCCCATCCTTTCATTCTTCTGGGATTTACCGAGAAGTCCAAGATCTAATATTAACATCAGCAGACCAGAATGCTCCTCAGACAATTCCTATCCCAAGTGTCTGTTTTCCAGTCATTTTGCCCTATTGCTAATGAGCTTGATTTTTTTTTGTTATCAAAGCAGAACATACTCCTTACCAACATTTATAAGAAAAAAAAATAAAGATTCAAAAAGATGGAAGTGCTTAAAAAAATGGTTTATCCCCAAACAATAATCCGCTATATTCCATCTGCACAGTTAGTTTTGCTGCAAAAATGAACCTTCCTATTATCTCTAAGAAAAATATATCTATGTGGTTTAATGCTTGCAGTGTTCCTCTTCAGAAATCTAGCTTACATCAAATGTCACCTGTTACTAGCCTTTCCCCCCATATTTGATATCCCACATTTCTGCTTCTAAGTGCTGCCTTCACTCCCGAACTATGAGAATCTTCAGTTAAAGGAATCCTCTCTCTTAAATTTAGAAATATACCTCTTCAGTTATCTAATATGTAGTTTTTAGAGAATTTTCCCCTTTTAAATACATACTTTTCTCCACAAAGTTTTCTTCCTATTGGTTTTACTCAGATTTTCCTCCTGCTGGGATATCAGGCTTTTATAAATCTACTGCTCCGTGTCAGATCACTAGCAGGAACATCCTGTTTCACATACAAAATTCTACCACTTGGAACTCACTTTCCAGCCCAGCTCCTACATCCCTGAGCTCCAACCAGCTGAACCGGTCTTATTTTTATAGTCATCAGTCACTTCTCTGGCCCAACTGGCTTTCTCCTGATGAATTTTGAAGGAGTCATTTTGTCTAGCTCAAAAATATGGGAGTCCTTGAAGTCTAAGGGGCTGACAGTGACATCACCCAAGCATGGAACAAAGATGCTTGAAGAAAATGGTAGATTAAAAATACTTGAAAAATATGCATCTTTCTCCTCTGACAAAGCTCTGGTCTTTTGAGTCAAACATTGCCCTGTCATCACAGCAGGGCTTCCAGAAACAAGAGACAAGAGAAAGAGACAAGTTCACCCTTCCCTAATGTTCAGGTCACTGAACATTAGGGAAGGGTGGAGACAGTACAAAGTCTTTTCCTCTCTGTAGGAAAGCCTCCTTTGGCTGAGAGAGATCCTAACACCCAGATTGATGAGAGGTAGAGGCTTAGACTTGAGCAACCCACAAGCTCACACACAGCTTGTCACACACAGAATCACAAATATGGAGATAACTTCTGATATTTTTATCTGATTTCAGGCCATTTGGAATGAAATTCTTCCTGCCTGCTTTTAGCTGCCTGTAGTGCAGCTATCTCATTCAGTCACTCCAGGATTTATTTATGTCACTGAAGAGAAATGACATTTTTTGAGCAGAATGACTTCATACTATAGCCCAGCTTGCCAGAACAGGGTTACCATCTAAACATTGACTCTCCTGAAGGAAGGTCTCCCAATTATATTCCAAATAAGTAGTGTGTGCACAAAAAATACCACTTGCACCCTTTCCTGGCGCTTCTGATGCTATGAACAACAGCTTTTCTCTTCCCCAGACTTTATATCCTCACACTGCATTGATTGCAGTCAATGCATGCCTCCGTAGCCCCTTGAAAAAGCAATGTTGTAAATATTACAGGGGGCTAAACTGGGGACCCCAACTATCCCTAACCCAAACTGTCAAAGAGCAAAATGCACTTCAAGATAGGTCCCATATTAGCTTAAAAAACAGTCATAACCTACATTTTGTCATCCTTATCATATACTACAGGAAACTCCAGGTGGCATGTGGGAGCTATACTGCAACTGTTACCTATCTGAAGCAAAACTAAAATGGGTACATTGCAATTAAAGTAAGCTTTTGGTTCTTTACAATGATTTTGGGGAATAGAGTTCTCTGGGTTGTAATGAAAACTTTTAAAAAGTTAGTTCAGACAATTTATTCATCATTTACACCTTATATTCTGAGTGCTTCAGTTCTTTAACTGCTGAACTTTGCTGTAAAAATAAAGATTTAGTTAAAATATGGGTAAATTGCTGGTGCTTTGGGCATTTCTGGATTCCCAAGAATCTATCACTGTGGAAATAAAGGAAACCAAGCTCCTGAAAAAAAAAGTATGCTATGCTACTATGGAGTTTGATTAGCAAAAGGAAGGAAAAATGGAGGCAAGAGTCAACTTCATGCCTAATTCACATCATTAAACACTAAATATGGCAGGAGAATCAAGGTCTCGCACTACTATTCACCCAGCTGAGCATAGTCCATAGTCCAACTACCTGTGTGCAGAATTCTCTCCTCAATAGCTCTGACAATACCTGCCATAATCATTTAGACTGTTCTAAATATCTGAACGACATTTCTTTCTTTAGCCTTTTCAGTATTCTTCTGTTATTTTTAAAAGCACATAGTAATTTAGTTCAGGTTGTTTTAAAGTGAACCACTACCATTTAAACTGCAGCTTATTTTTCAAATATTAAAATTGTAGCCTTGAAACACCTCATTTGAGATGGCGAAGGTCACTCATTTCATCTGTGAAAGTGTTGTAATTTAACAAAGAGGCCTGAAACATCCTCAAGAACAATCAAGAAACTAAGCTTAAATAATGTTCTGGTTTAAATTTACACCAGTCTATTCAAGTAAGAACTGGTATAAATGCCAGCGATGAATTATAAAAGTACCATTTGTTTTTATTAAGCCTGTGATCTGGAGGTTTTGTCGCCAGTAGACATTTCATCACCGGCTCATTAAGAGAGAGTAATACTACAAGTCTGCCAGATAATCCTCAAGATAAAGTATAGCCCCTTTCACTGTTATTCTCTTCTTGGTTAGCAATAGAAAATTCACTAATCAGACAGTGTTGAAGTAAAAGCAGCTGCTTTTATTTGCTGCAAGAAGTTACAAATAACATAAATGTACTAACTGACTCTCTCCATGATAGGAACAGCTCCCTGCAAGTTCTGTGGGCATGGCTTCCCTTGATGCTTGAAATTTAAAAGTAGGATATGCCTTTTAAAAGATCAAACAGTTTTATTTCAGAAACAAAGTTTCAAAGTTCATCTCCCCCCACTCCTTTTTATTTTTTTAATACCTGTATCCTTACTACCGGAGGGGTGATTTTAGAGAGGATTGGGCCATGCTCTTCTCCGTGGTGGCTGGTGACAGGACTAGGGGTAATGGGTGTAAGTTGAAACACAGGAAGGTCCACCTCCATGTGATGAAGAACTTCTTTCCTGTGAGAATGACAGAGTCCTCCACAGCCAGAGAGGCTGTGGAGTTTCCTTCTCTGGAGATCTTCAAAGCCTGCTTGGATGTGACCCTGTGCCACGTGCTCTAGGTGCCCCTGCTGGAGCAGGGTTTGGACTAGATGATCTCTAGCAGTCCCCTCCAACCTTAAGCATTCTGTGATTCTGTGATTCTTCTATTTCTAGATGTCCCAGAATCCTGATCCAGGGCTTTTCTACTCCTAGTCCTGTTAGCAGCACTGTATGTTACTTGACCATATGGATTCTCCTCTTCAGGGTGCAGTTCTTGTTGGCAAAATGGTAGCAAAGAGGAACCCTTGTTATCCCAGAGAGGCTGTAAAGGAGGAGGGTAACTGCCGATTTGAAGTGTGTACATACTTATCTGGAATGTTACTCCATGCCTTCTCTAGGCCAAAACAGATACCATTTTTAACAGGTATGTTTCTCCGGAGTAATTCCATAAATTTGATCCCAAAGGCTAAGTCCCATCTTGGTGCACTACTTCTATCAATTTAATGAAGAGCTTCAGAAATATAGTGCGGCTTGAGAGCAAGACAGACAGTAATCCAGGAGCTGTAGTCACACAGATCTGACAGGCTGTTAACAAATGTGTCATACTATCTGATGAACTCCCTCTGATGTCACAGGGAATTTACGCAACAGGAGTGATGGCAGACTACCCTCACAAAAGCAGCTTATTTCCCCCTTGTCTTACAAGCTACCTGGAAGGAGAAAGTAGAAGGGAGCTCATGAGGTCTGTAAAACTGCACCAGACTTGGCAGGTATTCAGTACTGCACAACATCTGGGGAATCCCCTATGAAGAGCAGAACAGAAAGGTTGGTGATGGCTAACAGATGCAATGGCAAGAGTAGAAATACGGAGCTCTTCAGTTTAGTTCTCTTGTTAACTCATGTCACAGAAATACTTGTCACCAAGTTATTTTAGGCCAGGGGCATAGAGGAAAGTGCTTATGAATTGATGTTAAGGACAGTGACAAATACAGTTTTTATTTCTCCTGCGTGTACTTTGTATTGTGTAGGGGAGGAAATATTGAAAGAAGGAAGGAGGAAAAAAAAGGGACTTCTCCCCAAATAACCTGCAGCCAGAACATTTGTGGACTTTGTGCTGATACTGATTTTAAAGCAGTTGCAGGTTTCAAGGTGCCCACAATCTTACGTAATCTTCAGTACACAAGAGCAGCCAGCAGCTCGAGTAGTGGCAAGTGCTTTTATCACTTGCAGGCACTGTGCAACACAAAAACTGTCACAGTAGTACATGATGAAGAAAACAAGCTATGCTCTATCCACCTGTGTGGTGACTATTTAACCATAGGATTCAGACAAAGTGTAAACCAGGAACACAGATGCTGTTAATACCAAATGGGAGAGGCTGCCTTGAAAAGCTTTAGATGGACTTTGAAATCACTGAAAATAATGTAGCCCCAACACAAGCACTCAACCTTCCACAACACTGTGGCATATTTATGTCCATGGACATAAATATCAAGAAGTTGAGAAGTGAGCATAGCACTATTTTTTAATGAATGAAAATGATGAGAATGAGAAAATGAATGAGAGACAAAAGAAGAAGCCTGGAGAGAGGAAGACCTGCCCTGTGTAGAGCAGGTTGGATTAGAGAACACTTAGGTAAACCTGATACCCACAAATCCATGGGCCTTGATGGGATGCACCCAAGAGTGCTGTATGAGCTGGCAGATGTTATTGCTAAGCTACTCTCCATCATCTTGGAAAGGTTCTGGAGAATGGGGGAGGTGCCAAAAGACTGGAAGAAAGCCAATGTCATGCCAGTCTTCAAAAATGGCAAGAAGGAGGACTCAGGCAACTACAGGCCAGGCAGGCTCACCTCCATCCCTGGGAAAGTGATGGAACTGCTCATCCTCGCTGTTGTCTTTAAGCATGTGGGAGACAAGAAGGTGCTCAGGAGTAGTCAGCATGGATTCATCAAGGGGAAATCATGCTTAATCAATCGGATAACCTTCTTTGATAGAATGACTGGCTGGGTAGATAAGGGGAGAGTGGTGGATGTCATCTCAACTTCAGGAAGACTTTTGACACCATCCTTCACAGCATCCTCCTGGGCAAGCTCCGGAAGTGTGGGTTAGATGAGTGGACGGCGAGATGGATTAAGAACTGGGTGGATGGCAGAGATCAGAGGGTGGTGAAAAGTGGCACAGTCTAGTTGGAGGTCTGTAGTTAGTAGTGTTCCCCGGGATCAGTCCTCGGGTCAGTCCTGTTCAGTTAATTCATCAATGACCTAGGTAAAGTGACAAAGTGCCCCCTCAGCAAGTTTGCTGATGACACCAAACTGGGAGGAGTAGCTGATACCCCAGAAGGCTGCGCTGCCATCCAGAGGGACCTGGGCAGACTGGACAACTGGGTGGTGAGAAGCCTCATGAAGTCCAAAAAGGACAAGTGCAAGGAATAACCCCCTGCATCAGTAGAGGCTGGGGACTGACCTTCTGGAGAGGAGGTCTTCAGAGGAGGGCCTGGGGATCAACGTGGATGACAAGTTGGCCCCAAGGCAGGAGGGGGGCCTTGTGGCCAAGAAGGCCAATGGGATCCTGGGGTGCAGGATTAAGAGCAGTTCCAGGAGGTCGAGGGAGGTGATCCTGCCCCTCTACTCAGCCCAGTGGTGAGGCCACATCTGGAGTATTGTGTCCAGTTCCAGGCTCCCCAGTACAAGAGGGATGTGGAGCTACCGGAGAGAGTCCAGTACAGGGCTACAAGGATTATCAGGGGCCTGGAACACCTGCCCTGTGAGGAGAGGCTGAGAGCTGGGCCTGTTCAGCCTGAAGAAGAGAGGCTGAAAGGGGGCCTGATCAGTGTATATAAATACCTCAAGGGAGGGAGCGAGGAGAATGGGGTCGGTCTCTTTTCAGTGGTGGCCACCGATAGGACTAGAGGAAACAGTCACAAACTGAAGGACCAAAAGTTCTGCAGGAACTTAAGGAAAAATTTCTTGACAGTGAGGGTGACAGAGCACTAGAACCAGTTGCTAAGAGAGGTTGTGGAATCTCCTTCTCTGGAGATCTTCAAAACTTGCTTGAACGCACCCTGTGCCACATGCTCTAGGTGTCCCTGTGTGTGCAAGGTGGTTGGACTAGATGATCTCTAGAGGTCCCTTCCAACCTTAATTATTCTATGAATGGTAAGAAGAACACTAAGCTAGCAACTGGAGTTTGTTCATGCAGAAGCAACACAGTTTGGAAAGAAAATATATATATATATATCTCCCAGCTTCTGAATCCAACACGTGAGGCTTCATGAGCTCATTTTCCTCAGCTCATCCAAGAGTTTAACAGCTTAGTGGATAACATGAGGCCGTTTGGCATTTTCCAGACTTGATGATAAGAGTGTAGCAGACCACAAGTTGACGTTAAATAGGAAAAAATGAAATAAACCCAAATTTCTCAATAATGACCAAAACCAGATATTCAAACACAGCCTCAATGTACATGAACTGTCCTTCCCAAGCACCTTTAAGGCAAGACAATAATTATCCAGAAAGTGTACTGTAACATAGTTTGCAGAATAAGTTAATTAGATGAGAAAGAGAGCTGGTAGAAAAGGGAGGTATTACACTGATAGGTTGTGTATGTTCTTTTGATACTAGCATCAAAGAAATCAGCTCATGGTGTAATTCACTTGTCTCCCACCCAACCTGGTCAGGAGCCTTTCCCTACTGCAGGGAGATAACACTGATAGCCTCCTGAATCAAAAATCTCAAGTTTCAACTACTTTCCTGAAGGAGACAGAATTTTTCCTCTGCTCAAAGTATAATTGTTATAATCTCTTGGCAGGAAAGGTTTCATTGTTTTCTGCAGCAGACTAGAATCAAAGCACAGGTGGATTAGAGAATAGAGTTACCTGGTGTTTCAGGGCATAAGAGCACAGGAACTGCCTACTTATTGCATTTGCATGCTGAAACACATACTACAGTCAGCCAAACAGCATCACCAAGGGTATTTTCCAATGGCGACACCACCCCTGAAGCACCAAACTCTAATCTATCTGCAGCAAACGCATAAACAAAAATCATTTCCCCAAAACAACTTGGGCAGTTGCCTAGAGTCTCTTAAAGTACTCAGAAACATTGTCAGGTTTTTCAGTGTCAAAAACACTCAAAAAAAAAAAAAAAAAAGTAGACTGGCAGACTTCCTCACATTCCATCTCACTCTGAACTGTGTGAGACTCCATGCTTACTACATCATCAAGCAGCGCAGGAGCACAGCCACTCCCCTGCTGCAGCACTGAAGGCTCTTGCTAGATCAGCCAACCTAGAAAACTAGCTCCTGCTGACTTAGTAAATCACTCAGCTGGCAGAAAATATGGTAACACTGTAGTAGTATTGTGAAAATGTTGCAGTTTGAAAGCCGTAGTGGTAGCAGCAAATCGAGTTCCCAAATAGTATGATCAACTAGAAGCTCGACTCTGGCAATACTGGATTCACGAACAGTCTGAGGACCATAGGTCCGATTGCCTTCCTAGGAGTGAATCGAGTTCCCAAATAGTATAATCTACTATAAGCTTGACTCTAGCAGTATTGGATTCACAAACAGTCTGTCAACTGTAGGTCCGATTGCTCCCCCCAAAACAGGTAGTCAAGTTCACAAACAGCAGGATTTATTCAAATGCAACATTTCCAAAGCAGGTTTCGGATGTCAGTATAGGAAATCCTCTACTACAGCATAGGGTTTTTAGCTAGCTCTGATGTATAAATGTGCACTCATCACTCACCCCAGAAGATGGGAGAGGGCTCTCAGTCTCGAGGCTCCTCAGGCAGCGTTCCGACTCAAGGGAAGGAAAGAGGGGGACCAGCACGTTGGCTGACCCAGCAGTTACGATGGAATCTTCCCTCTTCCTTCTTCTTCTTCCCCTCCTGCTTCCTTTTCTTCTTTCTCTTACTAGTTTGCCTTTTATATATTTTCTTGTAGTCGTGTGTATGAGCTTGAGTGACTCTAGCCATATTTGCTTTCGTTATTCATTGATTTCCAAAAAGTCTCCCAAGTTAATCTAGAATCTAGACAACTTGCTTAGTGGGATGGGGTTGTGTATTAGTATTATAATGAGATTAGGCAGAGGAGAAGTTTGAGCAAAGCTTATCAGAAGGGACTAATCTGCCACCATTGTTGTCCCAGCACCAGACATCGCACTATGTGGCTCATCAGCTGTATGGTACCATCAGGCTGCTACCTCTGCAGGGAGTACAACAGAGTTTGGCCGCGGTGTCTTCACTCTGCTCCACCCTCCATTCATTCATGCCTGCACGGCACCATCGGATTATCCCCTCTTCAGGGACGCCAGCAAAATTTGACTGTGGTGTCTCCGTTCTGCTCCACTCTTTGTTTGCTCTTATCAGTGTGTGCTAGGAGGGCAGACTGTGTTGCCAAAGGAATCGTGGAGAGGTAGATTCCACACATACCAGCCATCCTGGATGTGTATCACCCCAAGCAAGCTTCTGTAATGCCTAAACTTCTGTTAGGCCCTAGGTTTTCTCTAACTTTCTCCTTTTCCAGGCCACTCTTCCACAAGTATAACTGCCCTTAATCTACAGAAACTATGCACCAGTTTAGGACCTAGCAGCTGTTCTGCACACAGATCTTGGCAACACTGTTTTTCCACCATCGTGATTCAGCTTCGTCCTACTAGGAAAGGAAGTGAGGCTTGGCAGGTTAACTACTCCCTTCATCAGGCAGCCCTGGCTATAGGGCACAGAGCTTTTGCTCACTGGGCCAACACTGAAGAAATTATGGCACTGCTACTCCAGCAAAACATGACTGGTATGTCTACACCAACAGCCAAGAGGCATACTACATCCTTTGGCCTGTCTTGTCAAGTGTTGGGTAAATACAAACCGCATTCTGCTGCTGGAAACAGTTACTACACGTATTTAGTATATTAATGTACTAAATGAATTAAATGTGGAACAAATAATACTTAAAATAAGCAGACAAAGTCTGTTCTTTTTTCTAGTTTTATACTGTTCTACTCCACCTCTTTAATAGCACATGAATACTCTGTAAAACACGAAAACTAATGCAAATTCAAAAGCAGAATTGAGTGATAGGAACCACCAAAACAAAAAGGAAGAAAGGAGGTAAGTGCATCTACCAATGGCAAGTTTAGAGTGCCATTGTCTAATGCCTTACTTTCCCTCAAAACTAGTATTACTCTCCCTCAAAACACCAGAAAATTTGTATTCTAAAAATACGACACACTACCTCATTTTCAAAGAAGTTACATCAGCACAGACCTAGATTATTTCACTTCTCTAATTCCATAATAAAAAGAAATGCAAGACTAAAGACAGCTGAAGACTTGCATTCTACCTTTGCTTAACTAAGGCATTTTTCCCCCTTTCATTTTCTTACTCTACAATTCAGCCTGCTATTCTATAAATTCAAGGATGTTCCCTCTTCTACTTCCAAAAGTTTTGGGAAAAGATAAAGGAGCTGAGGTAAAAGGAAGCTCAGGTGAATAAGGTGTTTGCCTTGGCCAGCTTCTGCTCTGCTGTTTTTTCAGTTCCTTGAGGTCTAAAGGAAGTAATTACATTGTGAAAAGGGACTACAAGCTTCATCATCCACATCCGTGATGTGACTCTGCCCCTATGAATCTCTACAGAAGCTTTCACTTGCAAGTGATACAGAGGCCTGAAGACTGGAGCTTCTCTAGCCTTACTTTGGAAGACAGAGTTTTTCTGAGATGTGGAAAGGATCAGAAGCATGCATACTTTTTGTAGTTTGTTTACTGATTCTAGAGCAGAAAGAGCAGCAAAGAGCCCATGCCACATATCCCTAGCTTTTTATTTAGCTTTTTCCTGCTCAACCCCCTTTCCTCCCTCCCCCAATACATCTAGCAACTCAGTATTTTTGAAGCATCAGTTTTTAATGACAAGAAATGACAGCACAACTTTCAACTTAGAAATAGCTTGAAGAACAGTGTCCAACTTTGTTTCTCACTAGCGGAGTGCATGACTTGGGCCACTACAATTACTGGTTGACAGCATAATCTGAAAGTCATTACAGAGCTTTAGCTCTAGCTCACCTAAGACACTTTGATCTAACATGTCTAGGGATGTGCCTCCACCTGTTTTAAAGCCAGGTTCAGACCAGCTAGTCAAAGGGCAAATCTTTCTCTAGAAACTGTTACTATAATTTACATTAAAGATGGATCACATCTCCCCTTGCTAGCTTTCAGTCAGTGAAGCAGCAAATGGGTACATCTGAAGAGAATCTGAGTAATATCCAGTCAGACATTACTGTGTACCCCAAAAGTACCACACTCATCTTTTCTAGTAGATTTATGCACAGTGGTCAATAAACTCCAGATATTCCTAGTCACCACTATTTCAATCCAATAACTTGAAGCAAGCAGTGTTCAGCATAATTTTATTTGTACAAGAATTTCAAAATTAAGGTCCAAAACCCAGTTTCCAAGAATGACAGGATAACACTACAGTGCAGAGTAGTAGAAAAACCATTATGACCAATCACATTTGGGCTCACTGCAAATTCAAATACTTCTAGTTAGTTAGTTGTTTTGCCAGCTTAAAAAAAAACATTTCCAGAAGATGTACAAGATAGATTTTCGGGGAGCTGACTTTAATTGTTAAAAAAAAGGATAATAGAAAAAGGTATTTCTAAACTTCAACACAAAATACAGCTTTAATCAGAAAGACAAGTCCAAACTAGACTGTTTTTTTTTCTTCCAAAAAAAGAAGTATTGCAATCATTGTTCCCCCGCCTCCACCAAAGCCTCCCAGACTCCCCTTTAATTTGTTTTATTCAAATTAAAGAGCCCATTAAACACATATACTTCACTGTTTAATAAGTGTTGGTTGAATAAGACTTAGATGCCAAGAGCAAAGGTGTTATTAGCCATTTGGTTCTCCTGATGCCCAGATCAGACTGATTTGCCAGTGATGACTGCCAATTTATTGTTTTTTCAGTACCCAGAAATTGACATTCTGATTCAGTGAGTTGTTTAGGGAGAATAATATTCAATAAGTATCATCAGTACACTGACAGTTTAATTGAAGCAGTGTGTCCAAGTACTCTGATGACTCCTTCCAAGCACTCATAGTATACACTGATAAGCAGAGATAACAAGCAACATAAGTAGGAACTCCAGTGATCAGCAGAAATCCGTGAAGCTAGGTGCAAGACATACCAAATGTTTACCTCCAAGACTCAGTCCCAGAAAATTAGTATATAACTTTCAATAAAATGCTTTAGGTATCTGGACTAGATTTAAATACTAGCTTCTGTTTTGTAGATAAGATATTCATTTTCAAATACAATTAAGAACTTTTAGAAAATGATTACTCAAAAGCAAGTCTTCAACATCCAGATTAGTAATTGACTGCACAAGCTGAAAACAAAAGCAGCAACACAAGTTGAGCCAATGAACAGAAACATGCTTTACTATACAGCTTTTACATAAATCAGCATAGGGATTTTAATCAAGTGACTAAAAGCCTGGTTTACTACTAGCCTCTTTAGAAGCACCTTAGAGGAATAAATTTTCAATTACTGTGGGGAGATCATCTCAAGTTAAGTTGAAAGGGGGTAGGTCAGGATAAATATTGACAACATCTCTTAACCTCAGACCAACTTAAACCGGCAGAACTTACCAGCTACAGGAATACTTTATTTTAAACTACGCAGTCAAGTTAACTAGAAGCCTAGTCCTCACAAGAAATACTAATACAAAACTTACATTGATTTTACTGCCACTGCCCAGTTAGAATTATTAGGATAGTCAGAAGTGTATAATAGCCTCTCTAACCTCCTCTTGATACTGAAGTGGGCAACAACATAGAACAGGTTTGCAGAGACATCATTAAGCAGTAAAGGGAGATTGAATCGAGCAGGCAGCCTACATTTTGACCAGTCATTGCTCCAACCTAGCTTAGTATTTTCTCTTATGTTAGAGGTCACCATAAGCTCAAACCAGCTAGCACACACTGAATAAGCCACTGACACTTGCAACATCATATTGCCAAGACAAACTGTTGGCAGCACAGGGACACAAAGTCACTTAGTATGACAGCGTTAACTGAACTGCTAGGCCAGAATTGTTCTGAAGGTAGTGATGCAGAACATTGTACCATCAATCCCTCCTGGGCCAGTGCCAAGACAGTAGGTAATATGTAACTTCAAGCTAAAGTTTAACCATTCAAGACTTTAATATTTAGCATCCAGACTAAAAAGCTTCAATAATTCCAATACACTAGAGTAACTAAGCACAAGAGAGAACAAAGCAGTCCTGCCGGGCTAAAAACCCAGAAAGTCAGCTGTTCAGAGAAAGCAACCATTCAACATAAAGTTTCCATGAAATCCTCAGCAACAAATTAACAGCAGGACCAGGAGCTATTGTATTAAGTATTGAAGAAAGTTTAAGTTCTCTATAGCGCTTAGTAGGAATCTGAGAGCCTTCTAAGCACCTCTTTTTCCAGTAGACACATTTGACCTGATGTTCAGCAGACAAGGCATACAAGGTCAGCAAAAGTATAGTTTAAGCTTAGGAGGAATCCTTAACCATCTGATCACTTCTTCCACATGAGCTGACAAAGAACCATTTTTAATGACCAGCCATGAGATCTCACAAGACAGAGGCATATCTAAGCCATTTGATATGCAAGTGAGACATGTTCCTCTAAGCAGTGGCTTATATCTCTAAGGGAGATATCCTAGATTAGCTTTGAAAATATCTATTTAAGAAGTCATAATTACAACAAACTCTTAAGCTAAAGAACACCTTCTTCCTAATGATATTCTATACTAAACAAAGTATCACCTGCAACTATTCATGCATAGGTTTATATCCAGGCAGTAAGGCTGCATCAAGTTTGACACACACTATGACAACACTGGCAGCAGGCCAGCTTTGAAAAACAAGTCTTCCAAAGAGTCACTCTCAGATGAGAAGTGCCTTTTCTATAGCTTATACAAAGTCTGGGACAGCATTAAAGGGACTCAGTTAACTTTCAAATTTAAGTACTCTTGCAACACTGACTACAGGAAGTCTTTCATAGAAGTCAGAAGGCATCAAGTTAATATGTTAGTGAAGCTACTACAAGACTGTTCATAAAATTAAACTAAAGCATAGTTGGCTACATTTTTCTAGATTATGCCCTTTCCTTTCTAGCCTAAATGACATTTGAATAAATTAGTCGTTTCATAACTAATCCCTAAAGCCCGCTTAAGTGAAACAGTGAAAAGTGAAAGCATTCACAACCTCCCTAGAATTATTTGGTCCTACCAGAAACAGGTGCTCATTCAAACTTGCCAGGTAAATGCTGCATTGTTACTATTTTCCAGTTCTGAGAGTAACTATAAATTGGGTTTCCACTTGCTTTCTGCCTTATCTTTAAAGTTTAAATATTTTGTTCTGGCACTTTAGCCTCACAAGCTAACAAAGACAGCTAAAAGCCAAGTCACAAAAAGGGATTAGCAAATCAATATTATTAGCATTGTACCAGTACATATTAAGTAGCTCTAAAAATCTGCTCTTCTGTTCTATTTCTCTGGTTAAGCAAAGCAAACTCAATCACCTGTATTTTACTATTACAATTCAATGAAACCATTTTGGTTAACATACCAGCCAATTTCTATTATAGCTATATAGAGACTTGGGAAAGTTTTGACCATCCTTACATAGCACAAATCTCAAGCAGCAAGCTTGGCATCTATCCTTTGATGCAAGCTACCTATACTTCAAAAAATATATATACACACACTTTAGAGGCTCTTCAGAAAATAGGAGACTTGTCACATACTGCATCTGTAGAGAGCCCTACTTAGGGTTTTATACCTTTTCGGGTAAGTACTAAGATCACCTTGGGGGGAAGAATTTGACTTTAGCCTCAAAAACCATTTCACACAGGAACCAAGTAATAGTGATAAAACAGTAAACTTAAACCTTAAGTGAGAGAGGCAAGCCTTCAGGACCTGCCTGAAGTTGTACAAGAATAAATTCATTCTAGGAGGCACTTTTGAAAGCTTACAGCATGTCAGGAGTGCACACTATCCCGCAACTAACAGTGGTTTCTTTTTGCTTGAGGTGGACCTGTCAGAAAAAGTTCAGTTTAGGTGTAAGAGATGAACTATGTTCCAACTGTGCCAATACTTTTAAAAGCAGCCAAAGGCTTTATCTTGAACCTGTCCTTAATATTATTTTTTCACCTTAACCTTTCAAACAGTGCTTCCAATTTTATTTAAGGCTTCCACCCTTTGTTTCAAGGACTTAACCCATTAGTATTATAGATCATGCTATGGTACATGTTTTGAGAAGTTTTTGTACCCAAGAAGAGTTACTTTGCCTGTAAAGCACAAGCTGAGTTAAACTTGCTAATCCACCTTCAACTCCCAGAAAATAATCTTGAATTTGAGGCTGGTCCATATATCCCCATGCACTACAGGAAACAACCTTGGGGTCCCTTAAAAGACAGGCAGTAGCGATACAGTTACTAGTTCTATACAACCAGAAAAAGCACAAAAAGTCCAGGTATGACACACTGGCCCACTTTTACATGATTTTTTTCAACAACAAGTTGGACAACTTGGACTGAGAAGTTACAAAAATAGAGGTTAGGCAACAGCTTTTTTTTTTTTTTTTTACTGTTCCAAGAGAGTCATCTTTTCCACAAAAGACATTTTACAGTTTATCTTCTATTAACTAACATTGTTCCCGTTATGCTGTACTTAGATCATTTTATAGTCATTTTCAGGATGAGTACCAGGTTTTGTAACTGCTCCTCATTCAGCTGCTGGTTCTCTTTTTCCAATAAAGAGGTAAAACAGTTTCTTGGCATTTGCAGAGGCATACTGAAGACCAGGTTACCTGGTTGCATAGTTCTACTATACACCAGGAAATTCAGTCCAAAGAAATCTGTATATTTCCATTAGACCCTCTCCACCACTACTAGCAGTTATTATTTGTCTATGTACATTCATCATCTTTATTTTCAGTAGCTTCCGTTCAAGAACTCCTAAGGGAGATGCTCAATTGCAAGGCAACCAGGTGGGGCAGGACTGGCTATATGGAACAGGAACATTTGCAAGATAGTAGTTACTGAAGTTTACATCACTAACATAAGGTGCTGGCTGGTAATAACAGGTGACATTAGTGGCATTGGGGATGATGTTTTGTTCTGCCAGTACTTTGAGCGCTAACAGAGAAATCAAGTTGAGAGTTTGCCTTCGCTCATGTCCCATGAGACACACTGTGCTCTCATTTACCACCCTGCGCAAAATCATGAGGTAGTCATATTTGTTCCTCTCTTCTTTGGAGAAGTGGTTCTGGAGGTAGGTCTCTAGCTTGCGCTGCTGATCCAGGATATCTGGGAAGTCAATGAAGAACCGAGAGCACATATAGCGCTCTAATGTTTTGATCTCATCCTTATCCATGGGCCTGAAGTCTCGTACCAAGAGATTACTATACTTTAGAAGCCCACCACCTCGGATCTCTTCAGGATTTTTGGTAGCTATCAGTTTGTTCTGGAGGTGATCAAAAGCTGCTTCAAAGTCTCCATACATACTCTCCCCAATAACAGTTGGATGGAAATGCTCTGACATGGGATTTTCTGAGCAGTCATAGTAGAAGAGCAGGGAATCCAGTATGATCTGGAAGGAATCCACACTGAACTCAAACTGCCTTCTTATGCAGTCTACAAACTTCAGCTCCACATTTCTACCATGTTTGTTGGAAAGTGATATCAAGCTCCAGCGGTCAGACTCTGTGCACACTTTTACTAGCTTTTGGATATATGCTTCCTTCAGTGTTACCAGACTGATTTTTAGCTTGCTTACTCCTTCCGGTAAGAAATTCAAGAGAGATTGCAACACCACATCTCGAACCAACTGAAACTCTGCCTCACTTGGAAGAGAAACTTGAAAAATGAGATCTAGGTCCTTGCATCCCAGCCCATTATCCTTGACCAGGACATGACCAGCTGCAGAGCCGTTCAAACGGACATCATGTACCACAATGCCTGCCTCACCCAGCCTACTCCGAACAGTCTGAACAATGTCCTTCAGAGTTATCTTCAGTGTTGGGAAGTTACCTCGTCCATGGATTGGAACCACCTCTGTAAGAACGTCATGCAAGCGGCTGACCTGCTCCCAGTTCAGAACACTGCATGACATGCAGCCTGTATCACTTCCTTTGCCGTCCATTATAAGGCTTTTCTTCTCCAAAGAAACTGTAGGAAAAGGAAAAAACAAATCAGTCTTTACACTTCCTGGATATGCACGCTATGTTCTGCTATTCTGTCTACACAAACAGAGAACGTCTACAATCTAATTCTTAACAGTAGGCCTTTTCCCCTGTCTAGTATTGTATGCACAGAATTTAGTCATATGCTCTTTTCTGAAGTAAGCTTAAGCTCTGGAGCTTTGCTTTTATTTCAAAATGACAGTCTCAGTGAAGAAGGTACATTAGCTCTGCTAGATGATGAATTAGCCCAAATTGCCTCCAAACTAGCATGGCAACTGAAGACATTCAAATGTAAGTTTTGGAGATTGGAAGCATCTAATTCACTAAAAAACACATTAATACCATAAACACTTCCTCCTTCTCGCACAGATTTTATCTTATGAGAAGCAGTAGATGTTTAACAGTCAAAGGCTAAGTTTACCTCGATCCTACAAAAAAACTACAGCATTTCAGCATCCTGGACAAGATTTCAGCTATAAAGTCAGATAACAGCTACAATCATTCAATCCCATTCCACTCTTTATAAGCAATTGCTTTATTCTTCAGATACTGTGTGATGAGACTACTTTTTTTGAAAATATTCGTATTTGTACTGGCTTTTGCTCCCTTGAAGAGAGAAAAAAGCATACAGATACCAGTTAGAGTCAGCACACATTCAGATGAGAGCAATGCACACACAATGCTATTATACTTCAACATTTAGTAGGTTAAAAACATCAGTGATCAGACCATCACAGCCTCTTCTAAACTTCTGGACTTAAGCAGCCTTGCATTTAAGTGGCTTGTGTTTTGTAGTATATATTTAATATGTTCTAAAATCATGTAAGCCCAGCCACTAATACACTTATCCTTTTTAAACATTTCAGATTTCTGCTGTGACCAGGTGCTTTTTGACAGCTGCAGACTTAGAGGCCCCACCTTCTGCTTCAAGTGCTAGGAAGGACTGCATGTACAGTTGCCAAGAACAAGCTATGCAAACTCCAGGAATTATTCAAACCCCAACCGCATCTTCATATTAGGCATTAACCTAGAACACAGAGTATTTTAAGTAAGATAGATCTGCTGCTATCATATTTCAAGCCTTTTTCCAGTTTTTAATTTGTAAACAGCTCTGACTTGTAATCTTTTCCACAGAGGCTAGTCAAATTCTAAATCAGATATGTAATTAAGTGTTCCTTGGGAAGCAATTTCTATCCTTGAACAGAAGCTGCTCTATCACATTATGTCCATTCATAACAAGAGTCACCTCAGCGTCAGCAGAATGAAGCAAGTCTGTGGTTTATAAATCAATTAGCTCAGGACAACTAACAGATTCTAACTTAAAACGCTCAATGAAGGCATCAAGCCTGACAATAGTTGCATACAAGCACTTCAAACACATTTTTTTTTGGAAGCATCATGTTTTCAAACTCTTCAGATCTGCAGGTACTCCTTCTTCAGAGTTTGCTTTCCTACAAGATGTAATTTGACAACTTCTAATAAGTTTAGATGACTGTACCTGTAGCAAACAGTACTCTATTGCACTATAGTATTACATACACAGACTTAAATTACAGGTATTGAAGGAGAGGGAGATTTAGTATTCTTTAAAGAATGCTTTCTCTCAAGAGCCAGGAGTGCTTTCTTTGCTGTAGTATAAGTGGCAAGTTTCAGTCAGCACATCAGGTAGTTAGGAGCACCACCCTTAAGTCACTACAGCAGTACAGTTTACAGTATTTACATTACCTACAAGCCCTCAAGGTATATTCCCAAATTATATTCAACAGCCTCACCCTAGTGGTCCCACTGCAGCACTGCTTATCCACTTTGCTAAAAGAAAAATTAACTTGCAAACCAGATGTTAAGTACATGATCCCTTCACTGACTGTATCTGCTATTAAATAATTTTTAAATATATTTTTTTCATTATTAGATCTGTTCCCTGAGCCATAGATGCACTGAACCCAGAGAGAGAGCCCTCACTTATCGGCTCCTTTGCATCACATAACTCACTTCCAAGCATTTTTCCCCTCCCTTTACCAGAGTGTACACTTTGAGATGCGCTTTCACTAACTCCCACTCCAGCAGGGCAAGCTAACCCGGCTAGCCCTTGCCCCGTCACCTCCAAACTAACCTCCTGGAGCAACTTTCCCCTGAGGCAAAAGTTCCCACCCAGAAAGAGCTCCGGCCCCGCTGCTCAACCGCGGCCCCGGCGAAGGAGCGCCGCGCGGCGACCGCCAAGCAGCTCCGTCCACCCACGCAAAGGCGGGCGGCTGCGACGAAAGACCGCGCGCCGCTCACCGGTTAGCTCAGCCACACAACCCCGCACCGACTGCGCCAGCTGTACGCGCGCACTTTCCCCGCCCCCCTAACGGTGCTTTTTATCGCTGCCCGTGAACCAGCCCCGCCCCCTTCCTGCGGCGCCGCGCGCGCCGTCCCCCGCCCTACGGCGGGGGTGGGGGAGGTCCCACGGCGACCCCGAGCCCTTAGGTAACAGCCGTCGATTGACGGGCGGCGCCGTTGCTCTGGCGGGGAAATATGCAGCCCCTCGGCTGTCCCTGTCCCTCTCTGCCCCGTCCTTGCAGAGCCTGCTTCCCCGCTGGCGGGAGCGGGGGCGGCTTTGGCCGTTGTCCTGGGCGCTGGGCCGAGGAGCCTGGCGGTTACTAATGGGGACAGGATGGGGATGGCCGACCACGGTAACGGCCGCCCGCACGCCCCTTTCTCGCCGCGTCGCCCGTAAAGGTCCTGCCTGCTACCCATTACCCCCGCGCCCATAGCGGCGGCGGAAGGAGCCCGTCCTATCCCGGAAAACCCAGTGCTGAGAGGGGCTCCCCCAACGCCCGCGGTAGTTCAAGTGCTTCCTGGCGCGGGTGAAATCGTGCTGCGGGAGGGGCGTCGCCGGGAAAGTGCACTGAATTTGGCAATCAAAGGTGAAATCCTCCTTCCAAACAACAGAAGGGTTTCTGTGAGCCTCTGTCCATATTGCTATGAGTTTCATGAAATCTAGGAGACAATGACACCCATCTCTACCTACTGAATCAATCAGTGGATGGTGAGTCCATCACCTGTCTTAGAACAGGTACAATTCTTTCATAAATCACATATTTAAAATTTCCAGACTTCCCCACACAGGAAGCAGATAGCTAAACTAGAAATCAATGCAAGAATGGCAAGGTGGGAAAAGATTTGCTTGCAGGGAAATAACAGTGTTGAAACACTGCTACTGAAAATCACAGTTGATGTGAATATGGGAGGCACTATAAAAATGAAGGAGGACAGCACTACACAGGAAACACAGTGTAACTTTGTGATGGGGAACAATAAAACTGGATGGCATTTAATAGTACCAAGTGCAAGATGACGTACTTGCGGAATACTTAAATGTTCTGCTGTAAGCCACAACGTTTCAGCAAAGAGGAGAAAAGGGAGTTAGGATATCAACTGCCCATGGGATAGTCAGGAATCAGCAGAGGGAAAAAACACAAAGCTAATCCTAGTACAAGCCCGCTGAAATATAAAAGGAGTATTATAAAGCATGAAGAAAAAAAGCACCTCTGGAACATTGTTTGGTCATATACACTCAGGAAATATATATTCAAACCTAAACATACACAGGGAATAATTGGCCTTGTAAATGGAAACTGAAAAGCTTCTCTTTTCTAAGGATGTAGAAAAAAAAAAAAAAACTTGTTTCACCAGCAAAACAAAAACTGAGCAGGGTACTCTCACCCCATCTCTACCCTTTCTTTTTATTTTTTTAATGAGTCTTTAAGATTTTGCTTGGCACTGCTTTTTATTTGCTTGAGAATGGATAGTTTGATGTGGCTCTGCTGCACTTACAGTATATATATTTTTTCCTTCTTCTGAGATCTTCAAAACCTGCCTGGATGCGACCCTGTGCCATGTACTCTAGGCATCCCTGCTGGAGCAGGGAAGTCAGAGGAGCTGGATTAGATGATCTCCAGAGGTCCCTTCCAACCATAAGCGTTCTGTGATTCTGTGATAAAAGCTTTTTTTTTTTTTTTTTCCCAGTAAGTTGGCATATATGGCAGGAAAAGAGAACTTGCTATTTAAATTAATGGATATAGGGGTTGGGAAAGAGGAGACTAAAACTAAATAGCTTTAAGATGGAGCTAAGTAAGAAAATATATAATTGTGACATTAGAGAGCTAGCCATGAGGATCCAGAATGTCTACATCAAACTTTTTTTCCCAATGTTCCTAAAGCAAGCAAGAAAAACGGGGAACTCAGAAAGGAATAACAACAGAAATTAAGGAGGCATAACGACAAGTATACTGAAGTCCCAACTGAGAGGGTAACATAGTAACTTGTCTCCCACTTAAAGCATATTTCTTCAGCAATACTTCTGCCTCATGTTACTGTCTTATGGAAATAACCATTATTTTGGATAGTAGATTTTCTGTTGCCTTATGGACTAACAGCAACTAAAGTACATGTTGAAAAATACAGGAGCGTAGTCAGGGAATGCAGAGATGCAACTAGGAAAGCTAAGGTGCAGCTGGAACGCAGCCTGGCAAGGGATGTTAAAAATAACAAGAAAAACTTCTATAAATATATTAACAGTAAAAGGAAGATCAGGGGAAATGTGGGTCCTCTAGTTAATGGGATGGGCACCCTGGTTACGAAGAACACAGAAAAAGCAGAGCTGCTGAATGCCTGCTTTGCTTCAGTGTTTACCAAGGGCAGCCCTGTAGAGTCCCAGGCCCTAGCGACAGGAGAAGAAGCTGGAAGAAAGGAAGACTTGCCCAGGGTAGAAGAAGACTGGGTCAGAGAGCACCTAAGGCACTTTGATACCAACAAATCCATGGGCCCCGATGGGATGCACCCCAGAGTTCTGCGTGAGCTGGCGGATGTCATAGCCAAGCCACTCTCCATCATCTTTGAAAGATCCTGGAGAACGGGGGAGGTGCCGGAGGACTGGAAGAAGGCCAATGGCACGCCAGTCTTCAAAAAAGGCAAGAAGGAGGACCCGGGCAACTACAGGCCAGTCAGCCTCACCTCCATACCTGGAAAAGTGATGGAACGGCTCATACTGGCCGTTGTCTCCAGGCACGTGGAGGACAAGAAGGTGCTCAAGACTAGTCAGCATAGATTCGCGAAAGGGAAATCATGCTTGACTAATCTGATGGCCTTCTATGATGGGATGACTGGCTGGATAGATGAGGAGAGAGCGGTGGATGTCATCTACCTTGACTTCACCAAGGCTTTTGACACCGTCCCTCACAACATCCTCCTGGACAAGCTCCGGAGGTGTGGGCTGGATGAGTGGTCGGTGAGGTGGATTGGCAACTGGCTAGATGGCAGAACTCAGAGGGTGGTGATCAGCGGTGCAGAGTCTAGTTGGAGGCCTGTGTTGAGCGGAGTCCCCCAGGGGTCAGTCCTCGGTCCAGTCCTGTTCAATTTATTCATCAACGACCTGGATGAAGGCACAGAGTGCTCCCTCAGCAAGTTTGCAGATGATACGAAGCTGGGAGGAGTAGCGGATACTCCAGAGGGCTGTGCTGCCATCCAGAGGGACCTGGACAGACTAGACAACTGGGCGGTCAAAAACCTCATGAAATTCAACAAGGCCAAGTGCACGGTCCTGCACCTGGGGAGAAATAACCCCAGACACCAGTACAGGCTGGGGACCGACCTGCTGGAGAGCAGCTCTGCTGAGAAGGACCTGGGCGTCATGGTGGACGACAGGTTGACCATGAGGCAGCAGTGTGCCCTCGTGGCCAAGAAGGCCAACGGCATCCTGGGGTGCATTAAGAGGAGCATCTCCAGCAGGTCGAGGGAGGTGATCTTACCCCTCTACTCAGCCCTGGTAAGGCCACATCTGGAGTACTGTGTCCAGTTCTGGGCCCCACAGTACAAGAGGGATGTGGAGCTGCTGGAGAGAGTCCAGCGCAGGGCGACTAGGATGATCAGGGGCCTGGAACATCTGCTCTATGAGGAGAGGCTGAGGGAGCTGGGCTTGTTCAGCCTGGAGAAGAGAAGGCTGAGAGGGGATCTGATCTGTGTCTATAAGTGCCTCAAGGGAGGCAATGAGGAGGATGGGGTGACCACCTCTTTTCACTGGTGGTCACTGACAGAACTAGAGGAAATGGCCATAAATTGAAGCATAAAAAGTTCCACGGGAACTTAAGGAAGGACTTCTTGATGGTGAGGGTGACAGAGCACTGGTACAGGCTGCCCAGAGAGGTTGTGGAGTCTCCTTCTCTGGAGATCTTCAAGACCTGCTTGGATGCAGTCCTGTGCCACATGCTCTAGGTGGCCCTGCGATGACCTCTAGAGGTCCCTTCCAACCTTAGGCATTCTATGATTCTATGATTCTATGAAAATATTTTGTTTATAATATTCATTAGAGACTAATAAAGGTTAAACTATAGCATATACAAATACTATAGATGTTAAAATATTAATAAAAGGTTCCTACTTTATGCTATTCATTTACAAACATTTGTTTCATAGGAATGTCTTTAAAAACAGGCATCTTGGCTAAGTCTTAAAGACTGAACACATGAGATATTTTCTACCTTCTTTTCCACCTATATTTGCAGACATTGACTATTTTTTTTTCGGTGGCCATGCAGCACTCTTTCTAGTGCAGTTAAACCTCCCGGTTAAACCTCCTTTATTCTTTGTAATGACTTTTCATTTGGTCTCATAGAAGTACCAGTGGGACTTGGAGTTTTCAAAAGCCATTTAAAGACTGCTGGACCAGGCTCTTGTGCAGCTTGCAGGAGCAGTGAGGAATGCATCTTCGAGCGATGGGTGTCTAGGACATGGAGTTCATTTGCCTCAGATGGGAACTAACCTTCTGTGATCTAGGCACCTGTGCCTCTGAGGTAGGTGACTGCACTGTCTGACTGAGCTGGCATGGAAACACAGCCCCCGGTAAGACAAGATAAGAGAGCGTGGGGCACTGCATGAGGGCCCTGGCTGCTGAGTGCTCCAAGGGGAACCTAGAGCCAGTTCCAGGTTACAGTCTTAATGTCTTTCATGCTTTGAGCTACAGAGAAGTTACAGGACATGACCCCAGTCTTTGCAAACTCTCCTTCCTTCAAAGACTGCAGGATAGAC
Source organism: Crypturellus undulatus (assembly GCA_013389825.1). Classification (NCBI taxonomy): domain Eukaryota; kingdom Metazoa; phylum Chordata; class Aves; order Tinamiformes; family Tinamidae; genus Crypturellus; species Crypturellus undulatus. The sequence continues at coordinate 21,416 of VWPW01005263.1, read as the reverse complement.
TGCAGGATAGGCATATTACCGCTGAGAGGCAGTGAATGCAGCAGCCATGGTCTCTCTTTCCTCCTGGAGTATCACCATCTTCTCCCATAATCTCATTGCTGTCTATGATTCTGCCACCTTCTCCTAGATACAACTAACTGCTGTTATCTTTATTCTGCCTGTTAACTTCACTCCCGTTTACATGGATGTGGTCATGCAATAGACCTGAGCTGAGTTCACTTCCCAGATTTTCCTGGGAGGTTGATTTCCTGCAAAAATACTTGGCTCAGAAGAAGCTTGGCTCAGTAACTATCCTACAAAGCAGCCAGGTATCCCACAGTAAGTGACAGTTCCTCAAAGCCCCACTGTTCTGTATTAATCTCTATGCCAGCATTCACAAACACAAATGGAAGCTGGTGTTGCTTAGCTTCTTCTGGCTTTCCAGATGAAAACTCCTCTCGGCCTCCATTTGTTACCATTCGGTTTGTTATAGACTGACAAATTCTCGGAGCCAATCAATTCATCAGTATGCTTTATTGTAAATAACAAGCAAGCAGCGCTGGACGGCCGGGGAGTCTCTGCTCTACCAAGGGTGCATGCGTTGTAGTCCGTGAGAGCACCTTTTATTTACTGTTGCCCAAAAGTCTCCTCCCAGTTTGGATTCCCGGTTCTGACGCATTATAATGTTTCTACGGAGTCTCTGAGATCTCCTGGTGGTCTTCTTCATGGGGGCTGCTCTTCTTCCTCGCTGGTGTTTCATATTCTCCGAGCTGCAGTTTGGCCTTGTTCTTTGTTTTTGCCCTAGCTGATAGAAGCTTAAGTATCCTTGTCACTTGCAAATTACAACCTGGCGCCAGCTTAACTATCCTTATCACTTTGTTTATCTTGCGAATTACAATCTATTTATCACAGGTTCATTTACAGGACTACTTAGAAGAGTAAGGATGGCAGAAACCCTAATAAAAAAGCTTTGACACTGAGCTTTCCAGTGGTAAGTGCTCTTAACTCCTATCCATTTGTTTACTGTGATCCAGAGTGGAGATTGCACTTCCATACAGCTAAGTTACTAAACTAAAAAAAAAATCTAAAAGAAACCTCACTCATTAGTCTCTCTGAAGAGGAGTTCCAAGCTTTTTTTTTTTTTTTTTTTTTCAGATAGCTCATACTCATATCCAAAGTAAAATATTGCCAATGCAAAACACACAAAATGTAGTAAACTATGACTCAGAAATACGTGATTAATTTAGAAGAGATTTAGAATAACATATTGGAAGATGCATTATTTCTTCTTTTCTTTTCTTGGACATTTGTTCATTGCCAAGTATGTTTAAAACGACTGTGTCATACTTTTATGATTTAATGACTAAGAGAGCTAGGCATATTTGTGTCTTCTGTTATACCACAGGAGAAGCCAGTAGCACTGGACCACATGGCCAGTTTACTGTTCTCTCTCCGGTCCCTTTCCTAAATACATGTACTAAATAAAAACTAAAAACAAACAAACAAACAACAAAAAAGCCCCCACCCCCACCCACCCCCAAAAAAAAAAAAAAAAACAAAAAAAACCCCCCCCCCCCCCCCCCCAAAAAAAAAAAAAAACCCACACAAAACAAAAAAACCCCACGTATTTCTAGCTTCCTGAAGCAGGACTCCGCCCCAGCTCGCTGCCCCCGCCCTGCCGCCGCGGCTCCCAGCGACCCCTGCTGCTTCTCGCCCAGCGTGGGCGACTTTCGACGAGCCACGGCCGGCGGCGTCCGCCCTGCAGCGCTGCCGTGCTGGGAGCGGAAACGGCGCCCGCCGGGGCGGAAGTCCGCCATGTTGGAGGGGGTGGCATGCTTTTCCGTCGCAGCCTGCCTGCTATTATGGTGGGGGGGCAGTGTGGTGGTATGGTGGCGGTGCTGCCGGGACTGTATGTGGGTTGTGTCGAGTCCTGTTCGTCGCCGGAGGCACTGGCGGCGGCGGGGGTGGTGGCAGTGCTGACAGTGGACGCTCAGGAAGAGGCGCCGCCGCCGCCGCTAGCGGGACTGCGGACCCTGCATGTGCGGGCACAGGACGAGCCCGGCGCCGATCTGCTGAGCCATCTCGACGACTGTGCTGCCTTCATCGCTGCCGCACGGGCCGCCGGCGGCGCCGCTCTCGTGTGCTGGTGAGCAGCGGCGTCCGGTCCGGCCTGGTGCGATCCCGTTCAGCCTGCTCACACTCTCGCTTTGCCTTGCAGTACCGCCGGGGTGAGCCGCAGCGCCGCCGTGGCGATCGCCTACCTCATGAAGAGCGAGGGGCTGCGTTGGGAAGAGGCCTACACCGCCGTTAGGGCCGCCAAACCCGACATCGGGTGGGTGCCTGGGGTGGAGGGTGGCCGCGGGCTCTGGACCTCCTCCGGCGGCCCTAACTCGCTCACTGCTCTCCCCCTGGCTCCAGGGTGAACCCGGGCTTCGAGGCACAGTTGCGGCTCTATGAGGCCATGGGCTGCTCTGTGGATGTGAGCAGCCCCCATTACAAGCAGTATCGCCTGCAGGTGGTCACAGAAAAGTATCCCAGTGAGTAGCTGGATCTGGGGAGGGAGTGCTTACCAAGGCAGAGCTGAGTGGGGTGTGAGGAGCACCCCGCCTGCATGTGGCCTCTCGCCGCTCATTCAGCGCTTCAGGGAGCGCCCAAAGTGGGTTAGAAATCTCCAGGAATTTCTGGGGATGTCTGGTGCCAGAGGGGATGCTCCTGGGTCTGCTTTGTTCGCCCTCATGGGCTGGGTCTTGCATGTTTCCAGGCCTTCGCAGACTGCACTGGGCATTTCGGGATCTTCCTCCTGTGGTTACTTCAGATCATCTTGGGAGCTATGTGCTGTATTTCAAGATTGTCGCTATTTATCTGCGTACTGTCATCCATGGTCACTAAGTGGGAATGTGGATGTTAATTGGATGTACTTCAGGAAGATGTCTGGCATGATGGATGAGGGCTGTGTGTGATCATGATGATGGGCCACGTTTCTCTGATAATTAATAGTAATAAGGCAAAGGCACAGTGCTTGCCTTGTTCCTCAGAAGTGGATCACGAGTTTATTAGTCTGATTCACAACTACTTACTGTCCCTTCTGCAGAGCTTCAAGACTTGCCCCGAGAAGTCTTTGCTGCTGATCCAACAAATATATGTCAAACTTCAAACACAGAGATTCTCTACAGATGTAGAAAATGCAGGTACTTGAATGTTTTTATATTCCCTGTTAAAAGTAATTTTGAAGTAAACTCTTGAGAGAAAAAAAATAGTCCATATAACTCAATGGGAATGTCTATTTTAAAGGTAGAGGTAAGATCTCTATTTCATCTCCATATGAAGAAGAACTTCTTTACTGTTAAGGTGACAGAGCACTGGAACAGGCTGCCCAGAGGCTGTGGAGTCTCCTTTGGAGATAATCAAAGCCTGCCTGCATCCATTCCTGTGCAACGTGCTCTAGGTGTCCGTGCTTGAGCATGGGGGTTGGACTAGATGTTCTCCAGGGGTCCCTTCCAACCTCAACCATTCTGTGATCTTGTGTAAGTTTCTAAAAGATGATAGAAAGTAGATTATTCTGTGAAACAAAGCCTTCTTTTCCTTAAAGTTATGCAGCCCTTGTGGAGCCTAAATTGCCAGATTTTATAATCAATTGTAATTCTGCTTGTCCCTGTGAAGTTGCTTGCTCTATATATATAAAAAACAACATATAGCTGTGGGACAGCCCAAGGTTACATGAATGACCGCATTTGTTAAACAGCAGCCCTAAATGGGATCAGTGCCTGTCAATATTTTAGACTAAAGTCAAAAAAAGAAGTGTAAAATCCCTATTTATTTATTGTTGAGAGATCAGTGTCCTCATGATCTATTATAGTCTGATTTCCTCAGTAAAAATAAATAAATACTTCTCTCTCCCTTTTATCTTGGAGGACAGACGCTCTCTATTCCGTAGTTCCAGCATTTTGTCCCACGTGGAAGGAAGTGGACCAACAGCCTTTGCTCACAAGAAGATAACAGACTCAACTCAGCTTTATAATCATGGCTATGATAAATGTACCTCTTACTTCATTGAGCCTGTACAATGGATGGAGCCCATACTGCTGGGAGTCATGGAAGGACAGGTGAAGGGGAGAAGCATGCATTTCAGCTTTTTGGATCTTTTTTTTTTTGTCAATGCAGAACAAACTGTTTATAGGCCTGTGATGATTCCCAAACACAATGTTGCAGGTCTTCTAGCCTTAGCTGATGCAGTATTGTAGCTTATAATCAGATTCTCAAATGCTGAATTGCTTATAGCAAAAAGGGCAAGTAATTGTGTTAGCCTTCTGTGCCCATCAGGAATGTTGGGTGGAGTTTTCCTCTGTGTGAGTTTTTCTTTTGTTATATAAGTTTGAGGGACTGTCACCCTGTTTTGGTCTTAAGAGTGACAGGCTTTGCAAGGCAGTTTAACCACTCTATTAGACTTCAACTACACAGCGTATGACCAGTTGCCTAGACATGATTGATATCAACCATGCCTCTAGCTTTTTTGGTGGTTAGCCTGTTTAACATGTTAGCAGCAATAAAAGTAAGGTGGTGACTGAGTTAAGGTTACCATAGAACTACATTTAAAGGAGGACTGTAGTGAATGTGCTTTAGAGTGTGTCATCTATGTTTCCTGCAGCTCCTGTGTCCCAAATGCACATCGAAACTGGGCTCCTTCAGCTGGCAGGGGGAGCAGTGTTCTTGTGGCCGCTGGGTGACTCCTGCCTTCCAGATCCACAAAAGTAGAGTGGATGAAGTGAAAACACTACTGGTTTGCAACATCAAAGCTGTCAAAATCTGATATCTGTGCCTGCCTTGATGGATTTCCTAATATCTACAGAGCACTGCTGCCTGCAGACTGTTTGCCAAGACTGAAGTTCACATTTCCACTCTTTTGCAATGTAAGGGAATTACTTAAATGTCTGCTTTATTCTAGTTCTATGTCTCTTTCTCTCTGGGGCAATAACAAAAGACTTCTTTCTAAGGGGTATTACACAGTATGCCAAAATGTCTGAACTTGATAAGAGCTGCATACCTGTGCTTTGAAGAGATCTGTTTCATGATAGGGACAGAAGTACTACTTCATCTTCTGACACTGAAATACAGAAATTCAGGACACCTAAAACACTTATTGGATTGGAAGTACAGTCTACAGCATGATGTACTTAGTGGGGAAGTGTGCCAGAAAGGGACATAATTGTGTTTTAATATTACCATTACCATGCATGGGAACAACTAGAAGTGAAACAAGAGTTACATTTTTATTACAATAAAGTTAAATATTCTTAAGGGAGACTTGTAGAATTATTACTGTAACTGTTACTACAACAGTCTTAGCTACTGTCTGAAGGAATGGTGTGTACAAGAATAGGGTAATGCATGTAAAAGATCCTTGCCAAATCTTTAAAAAAAAAAAAAAGTGTTAAAACCTACAAAGAAAGATTCAAAGCAAGTTATAAGCTTCCATCCTGGGGTTTGACATAAAGTAGGTCTCAGTTATCCTGTTAAATCCATTTATTTTCACTGTCTTTTATTTATTTTTTTTAAATACAATTTCCAGCAAGAGACATATGAAATATACAAGGTAGAGTAGGTGGCTGGGTTCTGCTTATCTTAATAATCCTTCCCCCAGCTGTGGGGGGAAGACTTGCAGGACACTGAATATTAGAATCTCAACACTGAAAACTGAGACACCCAACAAAGAGAAACAACACCACCAACAACACCAACAAAAAAAAAAAAATTTGAACTGGTCATGCTTCAGGGCCAGATACAGCACAATAAATATTAGAACTGCATTATCTTATAGCTGTAAAGTTCATAACATTCTCTATTTAAAGAAATAGGAACATCTGTTTTATAGCATAAAATGCTACAGAGGGCAGTGGTAAAAGGTATGAACAATGAGAAATCCAACAGGGACTTTAATGATGACTACTCATTTACACATAATCATTGTCAAAGCAGCATACACTGAAAGTTTGGTGAACTGAAAGCTGAACCATTCACTACCAGAATATTAGCTGGAGTCATCTTGTTGGAGAGAACCAAGAACATTCAATATTAACATTTTAGTGGGGCTCTCCCCAACAGGGAGTTGATAAGAGTAGAAGTGGTAGCACTTGGTCCATAGTTTAGAGAGCCTGTTACAACATTACTGTTCAAAGCAGGCAGCTCAATGGAAATACTTCAATGCAAAATTAACACTTGTGTAACCATGTCACTACAGTGGTATCAGCTACAACAGTTACTATTTCATGGCTATAACAATTTAATAGATGTCCGCTGGAACCAAGTTCAAGAAAATGTTTCTTGTCAACCAAGACTCTAAATGCCATCTGAAACACAAATGAGAGGCAAGTCAAAGAGTGGACAGGATACCAACACTTTTATCATTATGCAGTGAGGATTGCTGGCTCTTGAAGCTTGACATAAAGGCTGCTCTATGCTTACTCCTCATCTCATGCTAGTTTTGCCAACAAACATGCCCAACAAACAACAGTTGCTGGTGCCTGATAGTGCTTCTGGAGCACAGTAGAGGAGGTCGCATGGTATCACAACCCACAAGTGAGAAGTAAATACATTCTGTACTCCTCAGCCTTCTCCTGCTCCCCTCCTGCAGCAATCATACATTCCTTTTACACAAGGACAGCCAGACAAGTTGTGTATGGTAGAAGAGTAGGGTTAAGCACATGCTTCCTTTGTCTGAAAAGGACCTGGACATTGCACAGGAAGGCAAGTGTATTGGCAAACAGAGCATTTAGGACTTTATTCCTGGTCCACATAACAAGCTGTGGTAACTCCACTTAAGTCATGTAGTATAAAGCAGCTGTAACAAGCTTCACCAATAAAAAGCAGCCAACATGAAATTTTATGCGGTGAATTGGAAGGAAACAAAAAGCCTCCTTAAAGCTGAGTAGCTGTGATTTTCATTTTAGCTGATGGAAAGTCCAACAGTCCTATCTGATTATAAAGTAAGAAAATAAATTTCTGTTTCTCCAGTGTACAGAAGCCTACTGGCTATTTGTATGCTCATCTTCTAGTGAGTCCCTTCTTGTTGATAATCCAGAACTACCACATTTTAACACCAACAATCTCAGCTCAAAGTTGTGGAAGGGACAGGGTAGTGAGGAATTTGTTACTTTTGCTTTCACTTATATCAACACATCATAAAATATAGTAAAAAAAGTGTTGAGGAATAGGGAGTTTAAGTCATGATAGTCACTTAGCAAAAGTGCTAGACCTAAATGCCCTTACTCTCACCAGCTCAAAGTGTACCACGTGACTGCTTTGAAGCCTGTATCTCCTCTACCAGTCCAGCTGAATTGGTTTCTTTTCAAGGTAAGAACCCCGTCACCAAAAGAGGGCAAGGTGAAGTGTTTCCCACCCTAGAAGTGTACAAGAGCATTTCCTCACTCAGCCAGGCTCATTTCACACTTCACTCACCATTTCAGACACACGAAGCAAGGCCAAACACAAACTAAAAGGAATGTTTTGTAAAGACAAGTATGAACAGGGAAACAGGACTATTTTAACTCAAGTACTGTTGCATCACTCTGGCAAGGTAGTGAAGCTGAGGAGTTGAGATGAAGAATTGAGAGGACAAGCTGGAGTGGTCACAGAGGCAGAGTCTAGTCTTCCAGACTGCGAAATGCATTCTGCATATCCTCAAACAGCTGAGCATAGTCTGCTTTGATTTTTGCTTCACCATCTTTGACAGGGTCCTGAAAGGCAACATAGCAAATGAACAGATCAGTCCTGAAAAACCTGATTTTCTTAAGACAGTCCTGCTTTGCTAGTGCTGTAACTTCCTGTCCTCAGAATTTACACCTGCTAACTGCAAAGCAGGTGTAACACCATCTCCACCTTCCCTGGGAAAAGTGACAGTGGTGAAATTGTGAAATCTGATCAATATTTCACCATTTCCCACACAGCTACTGGGAAACAGAGATACCTAGACAACACTACTTCCTTGCTGTCCCTCTAAAATATAAACACCACAAGAGACAGGCCATTTAAATTCTTATGCCCCTTTCTTTGTATTCCATCCAAGAAATAAAACTTTCATAAATATTACTGTATTAGGGGGCTTCTCCACTTAACATGTATTCATCTTTTTGGATCCTGTTTTCAGTCATGTTGTCCACTACTCTGCTCTATACTGGATGTCTTCTGGTGGCTAGGGTTTGTTGAAAGCCTGTCCTCTGTCACCTCTGTCTACATAACCAGCTCTCAAAGAATCTCCTATGTCTAACTGTATGTACAGCTTTTCACATTCCTGATGCTTTGGGAATATATACCAGGGATCTGCTTGACGTGCAGTAATGAGCCAGTACGCTGCAGGAGCAAGATACATGGGCATACCTGAATATTGATAATTTAACAAGTAACTGTCTCATGTGCAATATTACCCTAACAAAATTAGCCTCATACTTTGCAGAGAACTTTTTTGTTTAAGCTACTTTAAGATCAGACAGCATCAGAAGTTACTGTTCTGCCAATAACTGCTGGGCTGACATGCTCTGGGTAAGTTTTAAGAAAGCTGCACTCTACTAAAGATGGCTGCTGAGATTACCCAGCACAGCTGCTCTGAGCAGCTTCATCACTCTTTAGCCCATGATGAAATCACTTCTCTTCCTAGTTAACCTTATGTGTAAAGCTAACCACACAGAACACCACATATTACTGCAGCAAACTATTATTTCTTCCTTGCAGTTGCTAGGTTAACACTTCTGTAATTCATTTTTAGCATATTACTGGCTTTGTTTTAAACTTTTACCTGCTAATACAATCTTCTTGGAATGTACCATAATTCACAAGCACCACAAAAAGCCCCAAACTTAAACAAGGAGCTTATGCCATTACCATGAAGGTACATAACCTAAAAAAGCTTATGGTAAAGGCGGGGTTGCCAGGCTCTGCAGCTAACATCACATGATTAGATGAAATCACATGATTAGGAAACCTCATAAGTGTTCTAACCATTTCTATGCTCACTAACTAAAACCAGTTCTTAAATATTATCGATAAAAGTTCTTGTTCAGAGACCTTTACCTAAGGAGACTGATGACTACCTTTGCATAACAGCCTTTTAGAGGCATTGAGAGATCCCAAAAAAACACTTCAAACCCAGATCCCTTTTCTAGTATTGCCAGCCTGTGGGCAGAACAGGCAGATGCTGGCTGCGCCTCCTGACAATCGTACCTTGAATTTCATGGACGTGAGCCTGTAGAGGATTTCACTCATGTTCTCTCGAATGATGGACCACGTGATCTTACTGTCACTCTGGGCTGTGGTTTCTACAGCACGGCGTGCCATATCGTAAAAAGCAATCATATTGGAAAGCATTCCCACAGTTTTATAAAAAGGGCAGAATCTGATGAAACACGAGAAGTGCTGTTAGGTATTTGGGAGCAGTTAATGGGATTAACTTTTGTGCCTACCTTCACAACTCTCTCTGGATTCTCACCTGAAAGAAAGAGTGCAAACCTAGTTTCTGCCAAGCACTTTTCACTAGGGCAGTTTATTTCCTTTGGGATGCAGTAAGTACTACGTTTTTAAATAGGTGCACTATTGGACCTGTACTATACTATGCATCTGAATAACCATCCTGAAGCAAGGTTTCTGAAACAGCACCCAAATGGTGGACAAAACAGGAAACAGCAGGAACCATCACTATACAAGTTTCATATTTTAATCTGTGTCAAAGTTATTGAGAAAGGGGAAACACTAGAGCAGTCCTGTTAACAGAATTCTTCTTCTCTATTTCAACCATTATGGGAAGAGGCTTCCTCCAAGAAATTTGGGAGGACACAGCAGCTCTGCAAGTTTCCTTGCTCACAGGAAAGGGAACAATTAGGGAGTGGTTCAATTGTATGGAGCTCCAAGAGATTATTGCAAAAGTTGAGTGTTTATGGGTCAGGAAGGCCAGGCTGATATCCTGGTGGGAGTCTGCCACAGACCACCCAACCAGGTGGAAGATACAGACATGGCATTCTACAAGGAGCTAGCAGAAGTCTCACCAGGGGCAGCCCTTGTTACCATGGGAGACTTGAACCTACCAGGTGTTTGTTGGAAATACAATATGACAGAGAGGAAACAGTCTAGAAGGTTCATGGAGTGTGTGGAAGACCTGTCATAGCTGGTAAGAGAGCCTACCAAGGGAGTTGGACTTGCTCTTTGCCAACAAGGGATGAACTGGTGGGAGATGTGGAGGTTGGAAGTGGTGGAAGTCTTTGCATAGTGACCACAAAATGATAGTTTTCAATTCTTCGTGAAGTCAAGAGGTATCAGTGCAACTTATGCTGGACTTTCAGAGGACAGACTTTTGACTGTTTAGAACATTGGTTGGGAGAGTCTCTTGGAAGACAGTCCTGAAAAAACAAAGTGGGCCATGAAGGCTAGACTTTTCTCAAGAAGGAAATCTTAAAGGCACAGGAACAGGCTGTCCCCGTGTGCTGAAAGCCAGAGGGAAAGACCACCAAGGCCTGCCTGAATAAGGACCTATTGCTGAGACTTGAGGAAAAATAAAAAGGCGGGGGGGGGAAGGAAGGGGCAGCAAAGGTCAAGGGGTTTGCCACCTTTGGAGGAAGGGGCCACCATTGTAAGAGACAACAGAATACATTTCTACAAATACATTAATAAGAAGAGGAGAGCCAAGGAGAATCTCCATCCTGTACTAGATGCAGCAAGGAATACTGCCACCAAGGATGAGGATAAGGCTGAGGTATGTAATGCCTTCTTTGCTCCAGCCTTTAACACACAGATCAATTATCGTCAAGGTACTTGGCCCCCTGAGCTGAAAGAACCTATGGAGAGCAGAATCACCGCCCCCATAATTCAGGAGGAAATACTCAGTGACCTGCTACTCCACTTGGACACCCACAAGTCTATGGGGCTACACAGGATCCACCTAAGGATTCTGAGGAATGTAGTAGAAGAGCGCACCAGTTTTCCATCATCTATCACTGGTCCTGGCCCCCTGGGGAGGTCTCAGATGACCTGAGACTTGACAGTGGGACATCCATCTACAAGAAGGGTCAGATGGAGGATCTGGGGAACTACAGGCCTATCAGCCTGATCTCAGTATCAAGGAAAGTTACGGAGCAGATCATCTTAAGGGCATCCTGTGTTGGTTGACAGCCAGCTGAACATGAGCCAGCACTGTGCCCAAGGTACCAAGGCCAACAGCCTCCTTCCCGGCTTGTATCGGGAATAGTGTAGATAGCAGGACTAGGTAAATGACTGTCTCCCTGTACTCAGTACTGGTGAGGCTACATCTTGAATACTGTGTTCAGTTTTGGGACCCTCATTGCAAGAAAAACATTGAGGTGCTGGAGCATGTCCAAAGAAGGGCAAGGCTGGTGAGTGGGCTGGAGTACAGACCTTATGAGGAATGGCTGAGGGAACTGGGGTTATTCAGTCTGGAGAAGGAGGCAGCAGAGAAGAGACCTTATCAGTCTCTACACTACATGAAAGTTGTAGTGAAGCAGAGGTTGATCTCCAAAGTAACTGCTGATAGGACAAGAGAAAATTGACTTAAGTTCAGTCAAGGTAAATTATTCAGATTAGATATTAGGAAGATTCCCACAGAAACAGTAGTGAAAGATTAGAACAGACTGCCCAGGGAAGTGGTGGAGTCCAGCAAAACTGTTGATGGATTAAAATTGTTCAAGAATCACAACGGTGACTGAAAGCAGTTTCTTGCTGTCCCTCATTCATTACTAGGGTAAACAGAACAGTCTTGGGTGTTAAGAAAACTGTAACTAAATACACGTCCTCTCCTCCTTCTAAGAGATTTCGTATTGCAGAAACACTGTCCAGCTGAATAGTACCAATGAACCCAAGAAAAATGGGGAGTAATTGCATTAGGAAAAAGTACGCTCTGCTGATAGGACACTTTGAACCCTGTTCAATATCCTACCTACACACAGTTCTTCAGCTTGTTTACAGCAAGAACAATTCAGTTCTGCACTAACCCGTTTCCAAGGTAACTGCCTCAATACAGAATATACAGGTACAGATCTCACCTGTCATAAGGCGTATAACCATTTTGTTGCAAGAAGTCATCTTTTATCAACTTAGCAACTTCTAAGGTGATTTTATCTGTTTCTGCCAAGGAAGCCTAGAAAAGTCAAATACATTGTTACTACAGTATGCAAGGACATGCTGTGTCCTGGCCATTTTTTTTTTTTTTTTTAAATCAGCAACCATCTTCTTCCCTTGCCCTCTTAAGATGGCTTCGAGAAGATTCCCATCTTTTATGTGTTTTCCTGCTACATATCTGCCAATTTACTCAACAGCAGGATTAAGAGAGGCCAAACAGTCAATAAGTCTACTCTAAGTCTATCTGATATTAAGGAAAACAGAACAAAGTTGACTTCAAGGTTCAAAAGAGCCATTGAAAACCACACACTGCTCCGCTATAAGGCACATGAAAATATTATCTTATATACAGATTTTTTTCCTTCATCAAATCATTACGTCCATGAAAGAAAAGCTGATTTCAGCATATCAGTATTTTTTATTAATTACTATTATCATGTATTTGGGCCTCTGGATTTAGCAATGGATTTGTTTTGAATTTAATAAAAGGTGTTTGATGACTACTATATATTGCACAGAAAAGCCACAACACTGCAACCTGGAACTACAGGTCACTTACCTACCTATATTTTTCTTTCGATAGAAAAGGAAAAAAAATGCTTTTAGTGTCCCAGTTTGCTAACTAGACAAGAATTTTGCACTGTCTTTTATCAGGAGACCATGGCAGAATTCAGAGCCAAGAAAAAGTAACACCATCTTCCCATGATTTCCCCTTTCTCAGTGTTTGTTATTGTTCTTAATAGCCAACACCTGACCAAAAGGAACTCTTAAAAGATTAGATCTTGGAGCACAAGATCATCAACTCTAGTACTCTAGTATTTCTACAGTGAGAATAATGCTTACCATTGTTAATTAATGCTTATTCAATCATTAATTACACACCAAGGAACTGATTCTACTCTGCTCTACAGACTGGTCTTTTACACATTTTTTTTTTTCTTTTTGGTAAATAAATAATGGAAGGCTAAGATCACATTTCCTCTCCTTCCAAGAGGTAAGGAGAAGAGAGTTCTATTAAGTTAATTATACTGCAAGCCATCTTCATTCGGCTAGAATATCAGTGAACGGGAAGAGCACCAGGATCCAGCCTTCTCCAAACCACTGTAGTTAACACTTGTCATCACACATTAATACCACCTTAAAGGCCAACATAGCTCAACTGAGCATCACAGGGTTATATTACTGTGCACAGTATCCACCAGGTCTGATCTAGGACATGGTACACCGTTCATACTAGCAGTAAGGAAATGGAGGGTAGCTCACTGACACAACATTTCCTCAAACATGGTTATTTACCTTCCCCACAAGCTGCACAATCTCTGCAAGGTCCTCTTCTTCCTGTAAGATCTCTTTGGCCTTTGTCCTAAGGGGGACAAACTCTGTAAAATGTTTGTCATAGTATTCATCCAGGGCACGTGTGTATTTGCTGTAGCTGATCAGCCAGTTGACAGAGGGAAAGTGCTTGCGTTGTGCCAGCTTCTTATCCAGGCCCCAGAAAACCTGCCAAACCAGAGAGATGAAGCAGTGCCCCTCCTCTCAGAAGCAATAATTAATTGAAGACAGTACAAAATTCAACATGGCACATGTAAGCAAGCACAACAGACCAAAGGCTATCATAAGTCTTTAGACAAAACCCAAGGGAGAGCCCTTCCTTATGCTAACTTAACTATACCAGAAGCTTTCAAATATATACTTTCAAAAAGTACATACTTTAAGTTGAAAATGGCTTCTTCATCTTAAGATTCCTCATGATGAAGGAGTCAGCACTGCTGGAGGTAACATCATGCTGAAATCTAATTAACTGAGAGCCTGTTAAATAGAACCCCCTTTTCCCAAACCAGGGACAGGAAATGAGTTGCAAGAGGATTTGCTTATGGTTTCAATTCTTCTGTTCAGATTGATTCACTTTGCATCCTAGCTCAAAGCAATCAGATTGAAAGTGCAGTTCAGTAGGCAGGAATCAAGGGAGACATATTCCTAAGCAGCCAGCATGGAAGGAACTGGTACTGCTTCCAAAAGTGTCTCAAACATATCAGTCCAAAGACCATCTCATGAGGTCATCTTTTATGCTGTTAAAAACATTTTAAAAAGCACCTTATAAAATTGCCTGTGTCAAATCAAAGCTCTCACACCACAGCCACTAAAATACTAGAGGACAATCACTTTGAGTCTATCAAAACCAGAGAGATCATCTGTAACAAACGAACATACCTGAACAATGCCCAAAGTAGCAGATGTGACAGGATCAGAGAAGTCACCACCTGGGGGAGAGACACTAAGCAGAGAAGAAAAATTCATAAGACTTGCACTCTTGGATGAACTGAAACACCCAAAACATGATTATACATCTCAGTGATCATGGAAGCCAAAACCATGAAAACCCAGCAACAGATTAGCCCTCTCATGCATAATATTTGATACCTTTCCACAAGGCATATATCAAGCATGCCAAGTTATCTTGATACTGCCCGTCAGTTACTAATATACAAATCCAGTCACTTTACCTCCAGGCAGTAACCATACCTCAATCAGAACAGATTCAGTAAGCATGCTGATAGCACAGCTTAAAACATAGCACAATGATTATTTTATGATGAACAGTATGTCAGGCCAATTGTTATTTCAGATAAATATCATATATTCATCTATATAGTAACCACTTTAAATTCATTTGGGCTTGACATCCTAATACGCTCTTGCCCCACAAAAACAAAAAGTCTTTCAACCTCAAAAGCAGCTGCACTTGTGTGCTTCTATAGTAAAAAGTAGAATTCATCAGAAGAGATTCTAGGTGATCTTGAAGGTGATGATGGTTCATTTCCCTCCTCTGCTTGTAACAGTTTCAAGCGCACCTGCCTCATTTTTCATCCTATGATTTCACTCCCACTTCTTTTTATAATTCTTTTGCTGCAACTTAGTAACCAGTGAGAAGGGATTCGGGACTGTCATCACAGTCAACACTAGAGGAACACATTTCAAATTTGAAGTGCTCACATTTCATATATAAGTTGTGGTGCATTGAAATATGTTTGTGGAAATAGTGTTTTTCACAGCCCATTACAGTTTGAGTTAATTAAATGGAGTAGAATTAGTGGGACCAATATAAGTGAAACAATTCTTTATACCTCCACACAAGCATGTGAACACTGCTGCTCTGCTAACTGCCTCTTCTTTCCTATTGAGCATGCTTTGACATACTTTTCAGTGAAAGTGCTAGTGATGTCCTTCTCTGAGCCACTTGCTCCCATGACTAATTCCATGTTTCACAGAACCACCTGTCCATATGCATTCCTTCTGCCCATATGCACAATTTTACCGTAGTTGAGAGTGAAGAGACACAAAGCATCTAGCTACTCGTTCACAGGTACAGCAGCAAGACCTTCCCATACCGCCCCCCACCCCCCCCAAAAAAAAAAAAAAAAAAAAAAAAAATAGGTACTTCAAAAACCAAAATGACACAAAGAATAGCAGTCCAAAGTAATGCAACACTCACGCTCCAACAATGCTGACACTGCCTTCCCGTTCAGGATTTCCCAGACACTTCACTCTGCCAGCTCGCTCATAGAAAGAGGCCAGACGGGCACCAAGGTAGGCTGGATAGCCACTGTCTGCAAGTGCCAACACAAAGAAGCAGTAAAAGACTCCAAATTTAAAAGTTACACTCGCAAGATTAAATTTGGGGGGGGGGGGGGGGGGGGGGGCAAAAAGGAGGGAAAAAAAAAAAAAAAAAATCCAACAAACAAAATCATCACCTCTTCCTCCTCAAAAGAAGAAAATCACTCACCAGCTGGCATTTCAGCCAGTCTCCCTGAGATTTCTCTGAGGGCCTCAGCCCACCGGGAAGTAGAGTCTGCCATCATACTGACATGGTAGCCCATGTCCCGAAAATATTCAGACAATGTGATTCCTAGAACAAAGACAGCAGCATACTGCAGGATACAATTCAGACAGGAATTCCAGACTCATACGTTGTCACTTAGAGAAAAGTAATTAACTTGCAGAGGCTTAAGTTTACATTCTGATGGCAGCAACTGAAACCTATTCTATCTTGTCCACAAAATCATTTTCATGATCTTCTCAATTTACTCTTGCTCTCTTCACGTTTCTTCTTATCAACCACTAAAAGTCTCATAAGTGACAGGGCCACTTCATTTATGATATTCTTTACACAAAAGCCTTTATTTACAATAAAAGCATCTCCTTCCCTTTCAAGGGACCATACACCTACCATACAACCACAGGAAGACATAAATTATCAGACAACTCTATCAAAAGTATTTAAAAACCTTAAACGAGCTGCAAAGGAAAAAAGGCTAGCCTGCCAACTCAGGGAATGTTGCTATCTGAGCAAATACCAAGAGGTTGTATTTGTCAGTAAACTATTCACAAAGAATCAAAGTTCATATAATTAATATGAGGACATAGTACATGAGACATGGCGTGATAAATTCACTTATAAGAAAGAATTAACTTGACAGTTGGAAATCATACAAGCGACTCAAATGCAATTACAAAACTAGGATTTCATACCGGAAATGTTTAGCACTAATTCTTCAAATCTAGGGAGGTTTCCTCATACCCACTATCTCAAGAATTGAAAAATACCAGAGCATATTGGCATGCTCTACACACACGGCCTTTATAAGACTCTAATAAACCTTACCAGTATAGATAGAGGCCTCTCTGGCAGCCACTGGCATGTTGGAGGTATTTGCTACTAGAGCAGTTCTCTTCATGATGCTTTCTACCTTACCATCAACCTCCATTGTCAACTAAAAAACAAGGAAAAAGACGCAACTTGGTCATTTTTTTTTTGCTGTAGTGGTCTCCTCATTCCACAAGCCTCTCCTCACAGATAGTCTAAAAAGAACAGTGACTAGATTCAAGATCTTAACCTTTTACGCTGCACAGCTGTCTTCCAAGCTGTGGGCAGTATACCTCAGCTTCATCTGAACCGCAACTGTCAGTCCCTATAACCACCAGAAACAACTAGCTACAAATGGGACAAATTCACTAGGCTCTAAGAGTCAAAAAATTTTAGCTTCTTCTTGTAAATTCATTGGGGAGCATAGAGCTTTTCTCCCATATACTGATTTGAGTTCATCTGAGTTATGTATGTCACTTCATGTCTGGTTGCCAAAGATGAAGCCTTATGAGCACCTATAGATGCCTATAGGTACCTTAAGAGCACCAATAGAATGCACATGCTGATATTGGTGTAGAATTATATTTGAGAATATCCTTGGATTTACATTTTTCATGGCCACCTTGACACTCTATCTTATAATCAAACACACCTAAAATCTTACTTATATCTAACAGCAAAATGTCAACCCAACAGCCCAGACTATGCACTTTCTCTAGTTTTATAAAATTTTGCCATGCTAATCCAATAGGTTTTATCTGTAGCTAAGTGTTATCACATTTCTTTACTATTAATCAGGTTTACAGTTTTTTAGATGGTATTCTAAAGCTTAAAACATAAAACTGCTGCCCTGTAGTGGTTTGTACCATTATTTTACATTCTATAATTAAAGATAATAGATTTGCTACACTTGGTTAAGATAAAAAGTTAGAGACCTTACTAACAAACCCTAATATCCTTAGTACTCTGCTATACATAGGCATTTATTTTGGCTTTGTATTAAAGCAAGGTGGTACACTCAAATACTAGTCCAGATGTTTAAGTCATTCCTGAATGAGCCAAAAGTGATTTCTGCTACTATAGCCAAAACTTGCAGCAGAGGAGCTAAGAAGATTATTTCAAGTCACTACACAAGTAAGATATTTATCCAGATGCAGTAATATTACAATAGCCATCCCCTCTAGAAATTCACTTTCTAGAATTCTCCATACTAACCTCAGGGAAATCTCTCAGTACTTCAGACATTTCATTTCCTCGCTCTCCACAGCCTACATAAATGATGACATCGCTGTTGGAGTATTTTGAGAGAGACTGCGAGATCACAGTCTTCCCACAGCCAAAGGCCCCAGGAATAGCTGTGGTACCCCCTTGTACACACCTGGGTAAAGAAAAGGGTCTCTGATATAAACGGAGCTCCAAAACAAACAAAGCTTTTTAGAATGTTTTCTAATAAAGCTGCCTAAATGAAAGCAGAATGCTAAGAGTCACATTCAGTATTCTGAATGAGAAGTGCTGAGGTGTTTCACTAAACTCAGATTCAGGGAACAAACTAATCGTTCCTTGTACTGCCCTTAAAGTTTCCAAGTTACACTGGGACAGTAAGTAGACTGTCAGGCTAGAAACACAAAGCAAATTTCACAGCTGGAAACACTGAGAAAATGCAAAGACAGAGAATATCGAATGTACCAGGATAAGCCTTTTAAGAAAAACCATAACATTTTAGTACCAAGGTAACTGAACTCAGTGCCTTAAGCGAGGTGCTTAACTACATGTGAGGATATTAGTTTAAGTGCTCCAGTTTTCATAACCCGTGACCCCATAAATCAGTGGAAACTATCCTCAACATCGTGGAAAGAGATCCTGATCCTGCTCATGTGCTATGCTTCAAAGTCCCAATCTTTCTGTAAAACCCACATAATTATTTTAAGTTGGCACTTGTCAATTCTTTTCTGGATTATACTCACTAGAACTATCTTCTTGCATTTTTCTTCCTTTTTCTACTGGAGATTCTCTTGTCAGACAAAAGCATAAGCACTTTGAATATTTTTGAGATTATGCTGCAGTACATAAAGCACATTTGAGGTCTGCTTGTCCCCCTTTCCTCCCTTTTTAAATTGTTTCCCCTCCCTTGCAAGAAGAATTCTTATATATTAGAACATAAAAGCTTTCCAGGATTCAGATGGGACTTACGGGAAGAGTGCATCCAGGACCCGCTGGCCAGTTAACAAAGGATGATTGGCTGGTAGCTTTTCAGTAACAGGACGGACTTGACGTACAGGCCAGACTTGAACCATAGTGAACTTCTCCTTCACACTTTCAAACTCCAGCTCTAAGACAACATCCTAAAGAGAGCAGCAAACTTAAGAAAACAACTGCATCACCATGTAAGTCCCACCTCAACAGCACTGCACAGCTAGGTCTTTCACCCCAGCACAGACTTTTCAGAACTTCAACCTATCACCATCCATACCTTTGGGAAAGCACTTTCCAATATTTCTGGTACTATAGGGAAAATGAGTGCACAATAAAGCTTTAGTTACAAATATGCAACCAAGGAGCAACTCATGTTCACGGAATACTGTAGTTGTCCACACAAGACAATAAACATGGCATGCTGAAGTGACACTGGAGGAACCATATACACAGAAAGCCACTTCACAAGATAATCATGTAATCTCTGTTGCACAAAATACTTATTGGCATCATACTGCGGTGAGCAAGTGAATCTGTGAACAGAGAGGGTCAGGATGTTGCAAAATTAGTCACTAAAATAGTGTGGTAAGCAAGAATGTGCAAAATAACCGCTAATGTAAGCAAGAATGTGAGCCTTGAATAAAAAAAAGGACAGGGAGCTTGTGATGAGCTGGTGCTCTCTGTTGCTATTTCGATAGTTATTTTGCCAAAGATGGCTGTCGAGGTGGTAGCAGAAACCACAAGCTCTACCACAAACCGGTTGCAAANNAAACCAAGGTCCCTCCCACAAACCGTTAGAAAAACAGGAAAAAAAAAAAAAAAAAGAAGTTTGAAGGGCACATGCTCGCTAGCAGAAAGGTGAAAAGTTTACCGAGGAAGAAGAGGAGCCTTCCACCAAAAAGACCACCAGAGGGGCTGGAAGACCCCAAGAAGACCACCAAAGGGCTTGGAAGACCCCCTAGCAACAAGGAAGGACATGCGCAGAAGAGAGTCTGGCCAATGACTCAGCAAGACAATGAAATGAGGAACTAGGGGGGAATAAAAAGCACTCTCGCGAATTACAAATTATGCACCATTGGTGGAGCGGAGACTCCCCGGCCGCCCAGTGCTGCACCTGGCCACCCAGCACTGCTTGCTTGCTATTTACATAGCTATTTACAATAAAGCATATTGACAAATCGATTGGCTTGGATGATTTGTTCGTGTATCCGTTTATAACAATACCAAGCAAAACACATACCCACTTTATGAAAGCAACATGGAATATCCTGATAACTGCTGTTTGTGAAACTTACTGAGGTGTCATAGTTTCCTGGTGGAGCAATGTATGTAACTGTACCCCTGTTCCGTGGGGGCAACATAATTTTGTGTTTGATGAGTGAGTTTTCATTCACCACACCATAAATATCTCCACCAGTGATGTGGCTGCCAACCTAAAAATGAGAAAAACAACCTACTAGTTGTAAGTGAGAACTCCAGCTTTAAAAGAGAATCTTGTTAAAGATTTGTATAAAACAATAATAGCTATTAAGTCTAGCACTGTGATTACTTCCTTTATAAATGCACAGTTGCAACATTGTAGCCCATTTACACAACTCATTACACTCTAGCAGCACACTGCTAACAATGTTAGCAGATTTCAGAAGCAATTCAAGGCTCAAAAAGCAGCAATTACTGACTAAAACAGGGAATTCACTTCTTTTATACCCATCTATTTAAATTAGAGACAGGACAGCATATACTAACCTATAGGGCTGGAAAACGGAAGAGATTAAAGATTAAAGATACTGTATTTTTCAGCAGCAAGGCCATCTTCACTATTGTCAAAATATCTGTGTTGCAGGTTTTTGCTTTTTGCTCAGGTAACACCTGGATAGGCTTAGTGCAATTCTACTACATCTTTGTGGTACTGAAACACGTTAAGTTTTCCAGATTTCACAGTAAGTCACACTACACAACCTTGGTGACCTCTTTCAAAACCTCATTCAAGCACCCCTGTCACCTGCCAGTGTCTGTTTTCACAGATACCCATAGTTTTCAGGAGTTTCAGTCTCCACATTCTGCTGCAACTCCAAAGCACACTGAATAGGATTTCTGAGGGGAGAGGGGCAAGAGGGGAAAAAATAAGCTTGTCAGAACCTACCCGGAAGTTTTTGGAAGGTGTGAAGTCCCATTTGACATCTCGGCTCAAAGCTGACACATTGACACCTCTAGGGATATAGATACTTTTGGTCAGAGCGCTGATGTCCGATAGAGGCCTCTGGATACCATCAAAAATAGCTCCCATAATGCCAGGTCCTAGTTCCACCGACAGGGGTTTGCCGGTACGGAGTACAGGATCTCCAACAGAGACACCAGCCAAAGGTTTGTTTGAGGAAAAGCTCACCCACAGAAAGGGAAAAAAGTAGCAGGGCAAAAAGCATCACATTCACAACATGTTGTGAAACAACCTTTTACTAAACACAGAATCATACAATGCCTAAGGTTG